>PVIC010053901.1:0-10000 GCA_004025085.1 Thryonomys swinderianus
ATCCAGTGAGGGGAATGAATAAATATGATTCTGAAAGAAAATAAAAGAGCATGTATATAGGGTGTGGGGAGGTAGGGATATGGGTAAAAATGAGAATTAACTTGTTTTGTATATTGGTACAAATTCTCCGATGTTATGTGTGATTGAGATGTATATAAATTGTACCAATAAAGAAATTTTTTAAAAAGATGTGGTTTTAAAGAAACAAAATGGAGTATTACTCTGCCATAAAGAATGACAAGTTTGAGTCATTTATACTCAAATGGACACACCCTGAGGACACACTAGTAAGTGAAATAGATAGGTCAGATATGTAAATACTGTCTCTTTTCTCTGGTATGAGAACCTGTACATGTAAATGAGTTCTAAAATGTAGATAGATTTTGTGAAACAGGAAATATTTTATGGGAAAGTGGTAGGGGAAAGAATAAATCTGAATTAAAAAGAAAAAGAAAGCATATGTATATAGGAGATGGAGGGTTGCAGGGTAGATAGGGATATGGGTAAAAATGAGAATTAACTTGTGTCATATACTAGTACAAATTCCCCAATGTTGAGTGTGATTGTGAGCTGTATATAAAATGTAGCAAGAAAGAATTCAATTTTAAAAATATGGAGAAATTTTTTCCTTATTTTGTTTTTAGACTCATCTTTTTTTTTCTTTCTTCACTGATTTTTGGGGAGAAGGGAATATTCTATTTTTCCTTTATAAAAAATTTATTAGAACATGTCTGCAATTCATGAAGTTTACATTTACCTTGAAGGTACATGTACAAAACACATTTTGTTTTTTATTCCCTTTCCCCATTCTACCTCCCATCTTTAGATCTTTTTACCTTTTCATATGACCAAATAAAGTTTACATATAGGTACCTGACACATTTTAAAACTTTCTGCCTCTCCCCCCTCTCTTGATCTCTTGGACCCTTCCCATTTGCAAAAGATGTGTCTGTTTCCTTCTGTTAGCTCTTTATTTTTGTCCTTTACTTACACTGGCTTACCCCAATGAGACATACTATTTGGTATTTAAGCTTGTGTGTCTGATTTATTTCACTTACCATTAAATTTTCCAGGTGTTTCCATTTTCCTACAGCTATTTCCAAAATATCCTTCCTTATAGCCAAATAGTATTCCTTTGTGTACAGATACCATATTTTCTTTATCAATCCATTTGTAGATATAGACTTTCAGCATTTAGCTATTACGAATTGTGCTTCTATAAGTATTAGTATATGTAAAAAATATTGACATGTGTTCTGCCATAATATGATGTCTTTAGCTCTGTTGGGAAGATACTTAGAAGAGGAATAGCTAGTTTCAAGTGGAATTTGTAGTTGTAGTTCTTTGTGAAAACTCCATGCTGACTTCCATAGTGGTAGTACCAGTTTATATTTCCACCAAGTATGTAAAAGTGTTGTTTTCACCATAGCTGTGCTAGCATTTGTTTGACTTCTTTACTATTTGACTTCTTTACTATTGTGATTCTTTCTGGTGTGAAATGAAGTGTAAGATGTGTTGTTTTAATTTGTGTTTCTCTAATGTTCAAAGATGTTTAATTTTCTTATACATTTATTGGCCATTTGTATTTCTGAGAAGTGTCTTATTTAATTTGCCTACTTTTTGATTGGGTCTTTTATTTTGTAGTCTAACAGTTCTGAGTTCTTTAAATATTCTAGATATTAATCCTCTCTGAGTAATAGCTGGTAACCCCCCCCCCCATTTTCTGGGTTGGATCTGTTTCCTTTGCTGTGCAGAAGCATTTTACTTTGACATGGTCCAGTTTGACTCTCACTCTTATTTCTTATGCATTTGGAGCTATTCAGAAAGTACTTGCCTATGACTTATTTTATTTTCCAGTTTGTTCATTGTTTCTGTTTTAACATTTATAGCTTTGACCCATTTTGATTGTAGTTTAGTACATAGTGAGAAACATGAGTCTAGCCTCAGTCTTCCACAAAGAAATGTCTAAATTTCCTAGAAACATTTGTTAAATAGCCTATCTTTTCCCCAACATGATATTGGCCCCCTTATCAAAGATCAAACAGTAGGATGTGTCTAGGGATATTTCTGTTATCTTCTGTTCTGTTTCACTGATCCACACCTCTGTTTTTGTGCTAGTTCCATGCTGTTTTTATCAATGTTGCTTTGTAGTGTAACTTTAATTCAGACATTGTGATGTCTCCTACTTTGCTTTCATTGTCTAAGGACTGCGTTTGCTATTCTGGGTCTTTTCTGGCTTGATATAAATTTTTGGTTTGTTTTTCCTAGTACAGCAAAGAATATTGTTAGTATTTTGATTGGGATTTGCATTAAAAATATCAGCTTTGGAAGTATAACCATTTTGACAATATTGGTTCTACCTATCTAGGAATAGCGGATATCTTTCCATTTTCAGATGTCCTCTTCAATCTCCTTTTCCAGAATACTGTAGTTGGTGTTTTTTTTTTCTTTTTTTTTTTTTGAGACAGGGTCTCGCTTTGTAGTTCAGGCTGGCCCCAAGCTCACTATGTAGCCAAGGCAAGCCTTGAACTCAGCTATCCTCCTGTCTCTGCCTCCCGAGTGCTGGGATTACAGGCGTGAGCCACCATGCCCAGCACTGTGGTATGTGGTATTGATTGCTGGTGGGTGTGAGCCACCATGCCCAGATTGTATGTGGTTACCAGGGATCAAACTCAGGACCCTGCACTTGCGAGGCAGGTGCCAGAACCACTGAGCTAATCTCTGACCCCATAATACTGTAGTTTTTACAGTAGTGGTCTTTCATTTCTTTGGTTAGGTTAACTCCTAGGTATTTAGTTTTACTTGATGCTATTTTGAATGGTAATGTTTGCATAATTTCTTTCTCATTAAGTTCATTATTGGTATACACAAATGCTGTTGATTTTGGTTGTGCTGATTTTGTGTACTGGCTCATTGTTGCAATTTATTATTAGTCCTAACTGTCCTTCGGTGGAATTCTTTGGGTCTTCTATGTAGAGTATCTTGCCATTTGCAAATAATAATTTGACTTATTCCTTTTCTATACATTTCTCCTTTCTTTTCCCCCTTCCTTCCATCCTCCCCCTTTCCTTCTTTCCTTCCCCTTTCTCTTTCCTTCCTTCCCTCCTCCTCTCTCTTTTCTCTTGTCAGATTACTAATGATTTGAGTACTAGATTAAACAAAACTGGTGGTAGCAAGCATCCTTGTCTTGTTCCTGATTTCAGAGGAACAGCTTTTAGTCTTTCCCTATGTAATGTGATGTTGGCATTGGTTTGTCATAAATGGCTTTAATCCAACTGAGGTAAGGCCTTTCTATAACTATTTTTTCTTTTTTTTTTTTTTTTTGAGACAGGGTCTCGCTTTTGTAGTTCAGGCTGGCTCTGAGCTCGCTATATAGTCCAGGCAAGCCTAGAACTCAGCAATCCTCCTGTCCCTGCCTCCCAAGTGCTGGGATTCCAGGCGTGAGCCACCACGCCTGGCTCTTTTTCTTTCTTTCTTTCTTTCTTTCTTTCTTTCTTTCTTTCTTTCTTTCTTTCTTTCTTTCTTTCTTTCTTTCTTTTTTTTTTTTGAGATAAGGACTTGCTTTGTAGTTCAGGCTAGCCCTGAGCTCACTATGTAGCCCAGGCTAGCCATGAACTCAAGGCAATCCCATTGCCTCTGCCTCCTAAATGCTGGGATTACAGGCATGAGCCACAATGCCCTGGCATTGTGGTGTGAGGTACTGATTGCTAGAATTATGGATATGAGTCACCAACTCAGCATTGTGGTATGAGGTACCAGGGATAGAACTTGGGACTTTACACTTTCAAGGCAGATGCCAGAACCACTGAGCTAAATTCCTGGCCCATAACTATTTATTCCAGTTTTTTTTTTTTAATCATGAAGGTGCTCTGGAGTTTGCCAAAACCTTTTCCTGCATCTTTTGACATAATCATGTGCTTTTTTTCTTTTTTAAAAAACACAGTTTGAGTATGTTTTATTGATTTGTATATGTTGAACCGTTCATCATCTCTGGGATGAAACCCATTTGTCATGATGTGTAATTCTTTTGATGATGCTTTGCATTCTATTTGCCAATATCTTATTGAGGAAATTTGCACCTATGTTCATTAAGACTGGACTGTAGTTTTCTTTCTTCATTGGGTCTTTGTCTGGTTTTGGGATCAGAGTGATGACTCCAAACTCTTTCACTGTGGGGTTTGAGGAATAATGGTGATATAAAGTCCTTTAAAGTTTTGTAAAATTCAGCAGTGAATCTCTCAGGGCCTAGGCTCTTTTTGGTTGGCAGGTTTTCAAATTACTGCCTCAATTTCATTGCTGGTTATTAGTTTATTAACAATTTTTATGTCTTTTTGACTTAGATTTGGTAATTCGTGTGTCTATTTCTGCAAGATTTTCCAATATTTGAGAAAATCTTTCTTAGTAGTTATTATCTTCTGGATTTCAATTATATTTTCATTCTTAATTTCATTGATGTGAACCTTTCTCACTTTCTTTTAGTAAGTTTGACTAAGGGTTTATCTATTTTATTTATTCTTTCAAACAGCCAGCTCTTTGATTAATTAATTCTTTGTATAATTTTTTCAAATTCTGCTCTGGTCTTTATGATTTCCCTCTTTAATTTCACTTTGGGATTGGATTTTTATTTTTCATGTATCTTGAGGTACCTTGTTAGGACATTTATTCTAGCATAAGCATTGACTGTAGTTAAATTTTCTTCTTAGGATTACTTCATTGTGTCACATAGGTTCTGACATATTGTACTGGTATTGTCATTCACTTCTAAAAATTGTTTAATTTCTTCCATATTCTTCTGTGATCCTTTGGGTGCTCAGGAATGTACTATTTCCAGATGTTCATACTTTTTCTATTTTTTTCTGTGATCAAGTTCTAGTTTCACTGAGGTCAACAGAGAGTAATTTCAATTCTTGTACATTTATTTAAGCAGGCTTCATGGACTAGTATGTCATCCTTTTTGGAGAAAGTTCTGTATACTGCAGAGCAGAATGTGTACTGTTACAGTATGATAAAACAATCTGTTCAAGGGAATCATTCAGCTCTGACACTTACTGTTTTGAAAGTGGGGTATCAAGGTCACTGACTAAAACTGTTTTTTTCTTTACATTAGCAGTGTTTATCTTATGAAGACAAGTTCTTTTCATGTTTGTTGCATATATATTTACATGTATTATCTTTTCTTGTTCGATTATTCCCTTCACTAATAAGGAGTGACCTTATTTGTCTCTTTGGATTGGTTTTAAAGTTTATTTTGAGTATAATTGTTATCCTTTCTTGTTATCAGGGTCCTAGGTATTTTCTACCTTTCTATTTTTAGTCTACGAATGACCTTTTGGATTAGATGAGTTTCTTGAACACAAGAGGTAGTTGGAATCTGTTTATTGATCCAGTTGTCTTTTAACTGGGAAGCTGATTTCATTAACTTTGAGAGTTATTAGGAGAGGCGTTGGTTAATTCCTATCATCATTCTCCATTCATGACTCCTTTGTTTTTCTCTTTCTTTCTTGTTTGTTTAGTCTATTTGCCTTGATTGATCTATTCATTCCATCCAGACTTTTGGCTTTGTTCATTTTGTCCTTTTGGTCTGGAATATTCTTAAGCATTTTCTGGAATGCTGCTTTGGTAATCATAACTCTCTTGAGTTGTTCTTTTGACATCATTTTCCCCTCTATTTCGAGAGAAAATTTACCATATATGTTAATCTGGGTTGGAAGTTGTTTGCTTGAAATACTTCACCCCAAGTTCTTCTGGTATTTAAAATTTATATTGAGAATTCTGCTATAATCCTTTTTTAAATTGAATTCTTTGTTGCTACATTTTTTTTTTTCCAGACAGGGTCTTGCTTTGTAGTTCAGGCTGGCCCTGAGCTCACTATGTAGCCCAGGCAAACCTGGAACTCAGCAATCCTCCTGCCGCTGCCTCCCAAGTGCTGGGATTACAGGTGTGAGCCACTACGCCCAGCATTTGTGGTATGAGGTACTGATTGCCAGTGGGCATGGCCATCATGCCCAGTATAGTTATATGTGGTTACCGGGGATCAAACCAGAGACCTTGCGCTTGCAAGGCAGGTGCCAGAATCACTGAACCAAATCTCCAGCCCCATATTGCTACATTTCATATACAGCTCACAATCACACTCAACATTGGGGAATTTCTAACGGGTTTACCTTTCTATGTGATTTTTGTTTTTCTCTTGCAACTATTAAAATTCTGCTCTTTTGTTGGACACATTTAAATTAGAATGTGTCATGGGGAGCTCCTTTTTTCATCATAGTTGGTGTTTTGTATGGCTTTCCTTCTTTTGTTGATCTTTTCCTTATATTTGGGAAATTGTCTATTATGATTTCTCTCAATAAATTTATTACTCCACGTTTGCTACATTCTGGTTTCTTTCTAAATCCAATTGGCAGGTTGGTCATCTTAGTATTGTTGAGTAGACATACATTTTTCTTGTTTTCCCATAGTTTTTAAGGTTTCTTTTAGTAATTCACCATACTTTACCATTTTGAGCTTTGGTTTCAGAGTATCTATCTTCACAATGGTCATTTCTGCAATTTAATAAATCTCCACATTAAAAAAATCTGGTATTGTGTCTGATACGTTTTCATGGATTCTATATTTTAGTGAATTTGTCATTCATGTTTTGACCCATTTTGGTCAGCTCTTCCAATTTTTTGTTTTTCTGTAATCTATATTGGCCATTTTGTATGATAATTTCATGAACTGTTGAGTTTTCTTTTAACTCACCTTTCTTTAACTCTTCTTCATCAATCCATATAGCATCACTACCTAGTGTTTGTTTTCCTCCCCATGGGTGTTCCCTAGTTCTGCCTAGAGTTGGGAGACCTAGGAGGCCACTTATTTTCCTTCTTTCCCATGTTTCTCTCTCTCTGTGTATGTGTGTGTATTTTTTTTCTTGTGCTGAGGATTGAGGTCAAGTACAGTGAAACTGTAGCCATTATTAAAATCTTTTTAATTGGATATCTTCTAGCAATATGTGCACAATTATATTTGTCCAGAGACATTGTTCATCCACGTGCTATTTAATTAAAATGGTTTGGACACTGTCTCTGTGTTGTGAAAAGATAATTACCATTGGTTATAGCATGATCTAATCTAACATAACTTACATGAGTTAAATCTTGTATACACAGCTTCTCCCTTTATCAATGTTTTCCAGCTTCTATTACTTTATTAGTGGTTAGTCTATGATATAGAAGGATATGGGAAGGGAGGAGATGGGGATGGGTGAAAAAGGAGTTAGGAGGACAGATGGTGGGATAAATAAAAATAGGTACAATAAAATTGATGTGACAGACAGACAGACAGATAGACAAAGGGAAATAACTCCTGCAGGGAATTGGTTCCAGCACTCCAACAAGAGAACCTATAAGCAGTTTCTTAGTGATCATTATGCCACAAAGTCGAAATGTCCACACAATTTCTTTCTTGTCTTTGCTGTAGGCTACTTGTAGGCAGCCACACATGGGTACTATAGACCATTGTGTGAATGCTCTGGTGACTGAGATGGTGTGCTAGCTTGCAGGGTGGGTATAGAGCAGAGTTGGCCTGCATATGAGAGTGGATATCTGAGACGAGTCAACTGAACTCACTAGGTGTGTATACCTGTATAATAGCAGGTAACATATATTGCAGGGTGGTGCCAGAGAACTGGGCTCACATATTTGTAAGTCAGTAGGGAAACAGTCTTGCAGGGTGGGTGTCAAACAAGCCTTGTTTGTGTCTTTGTGGACAAATAGGCTCACAAGGTAAGTACCAAGTGGATGGGTCACAGCTGTCTGTAACTCTGTGGGGAAATAGGTTCGCAGGGTAGGTGACAGCAGACTTGGTATGTATATCTGCACTTTAGTGGGCAAGCAAGCAGGCCTGTAGATCAGGAGCTGTTGGACTGGGAGCACATGCTGGTGGCTGGACAGGCAGGTGCACAAGACAAGCTGACTCCAAGTGACTCAAAGCTGTCTCCATTTGCCTGTTTATCCTCTCTCTGCTTTGAGTCTGCTGGGGTCAGGGGGAGCGCACTACACTGCTCATAGTGAGCACTGGAAGAGTCTGCAGAAATGCAGCTTTCTCCAGTGTTTGGGGTTGGGGGCTGATGTGAGGAGGGGTTAGTGTATGCAAAGTCCATCCTAGGGGTCTAGTCTCTGCAGGACTAGACCAGTCACTCAGGTTATTTGTCATTCTTTTAAGAATGGTTCCTCTCTAGAGGAGTAGAGGTAGGGACCAGTGGACCAGCTGTGGCAGTACCGCTTCTGCTTTTCAACTGTCCTCTCTTTTTACCTTTTTTTTTTTGAAACAGGGTCTCACTTTGTAGTTCAGGCTGGCTCTAAGCTCACTATGTAGCTCAGGCAAGCCTTGAATTTAGCAATCTTCCTGCCTCTGCCTCCCAGCATCTGTGGTATGTGGTACTGATTGCTGGTGGACGTCAGCCACCATGCCCTGTATTGCTGTATGTAGTTACTGGAATCGAACCAGGCACTTTGCACTTGCTAGGCAGGTGCTGGAACCACTGTGCTAATTCTCTGGCCCCTCTTTAACCTTTTTTCTTCTTTCTTACACCATTTTTTCCTTTTCTATTTTTTCTGCTAATATTTAGTTTCCATACTATTCCCGTTTTTTCTTTTACCTTCTGTTTCTTGTTTTCTCATGTTATTTTCCTCTAATTCTCCAAGTATCCTTGTACTCCTTAATTGGACCCTTTGTTTTCTCTCCTCACATCCTATTATTTAATATTTCAATTTTTTTGTTTTTGCATTGTTCCATTTCCAGTTTCCTATATCTTTAATAATATAACCACTAGGCTTTAATAATCTTTAGATAGTTAACTCTATGTTACTACTATGGACTTCTATCATTAATGGAAGTATAGTTATCACAATTAGCAAATATAGTGGTACTTTGGTTCACAAACTTAATTCATTCTACATTTCTAGGGAAGAAGGCCATGTTGGTGTTCATGTGCAGAAGTCACAAATGGAAGCAAACTTCACTGAACACTTCTCTTAGTGAAAAAAATTGTTTATGAAAAGAAGCACTTGGGAACCAAGATATTAACTGCACTTGCTGTATAACAGTTTCAATATTTGATTTGTTTTAGTTTTTTTTTTTTGAGACAGGGTTTTGCTTTGTAGTTCGGGCTGGCTCTGAGCTCACTATGTAGCCTAGGCAAGCTTCAAACTCAGCAATCCTCCTGTCTCTGCCTCCCGAGTGCTGGGATTACAGGTGTGAGCCACCACGCCCAGCTGTTTTAGTTTTTTTTTTTTTTTTTTTTGAGATAGGGTCTCGCTTTGTAGTTCAGGCTGGCTCTGAGCTCACTATGTAGTCCAGGCAAGCCTTGAACTCAGCAATCCTCCTGTCTCTGCCTCCTGAGTGCTGGGATTACAGGCATGCGCCACCATGCCTGGCTGTTTTAGTTTTTATACTGTAATTAAAGATATGTTTCTAAGCTCAAGGGTGGCATATTGTTTGTTCTTATGGTATGTCAAAATCCAATCTGTCTTGGATGATATTACATTTGGTGATTTAAATGGTGTTTCCAGGGTTGCATAGCTTTGCTATTAATAGGATTTCTCTGTATGTCAATACCCAGATCACCATTGTGACATTAACAATATTGTGGTCTATTCCTGAAGAACTTGGGGCTGGGCTAATTATACTGCATCAGCCCCAACCAAAATAGTAGAAGCGGTCAGATCCTGGGACAGAGGCAAAGGAACTAGCTAGCCATGCTTTGAGTGCATTACTGAAAACCAGACTGGAGATTTCCATACCACCAACAGTATCTTTCCACTATAAGAAAGCACAAACCTAAGCAAAAAACAAAACACAACAGAAACATGAGAAAACAAGGCAATAAAATGCCTCCTAAAACTGCCAACTCTCCCAAAGCTGATCCATAGGGTATAAGGGAGAGAAAAGCAAGGACTGTGCAGTCACATTATATGAAAGGATAACAGGGGAGAATAGAAACAGATTAGTAAAGTGC
>PVIC010053902.1:0-11691 GCA_004025085.1 Thryonomys swinderianus
TGTGTGCTGATTTCCTGGTGCTTTGTTCCTGTTTTTCTTCCCCTATAAGAAAAAATGTAACCATTTTTGAGGCCATGTTGGCCCTCTGAAAAAGTATAAATACAACCTGCTCAATAAACGGGTGCCTGCTCAGTATTGACTGAGAGGTCCTCCCGAGCCCATTTTCCTGTCTTCTTCTCTTTTCTTAATCCGCGCCCCTTGACTTCACGACCCGCAGTTTTGTCTGGCTGGCTCCGGCAGCCAGCAAAGTGGTAAGGCAGCCTGTGGAGTAGGAGGGAGCATAGTACTTACAAATCATGTAGCGAATGAGGCTGTGATCTAGAATAGTTAGAGAACTTCTGCAACTGAACGACAAAATTCAGATCAAGCAACCCAACTGTTAAGTGAAGAAGCCGGGCATGGAAACACATGCTTATAATCTCAGGACTTAAGAGGCTAAGGCAGGAGGTTCACTGTGTTTGAGGTTAGCCTGAACGACATAGTGACCAATATGAACTATGTAGCAAGAAGGTGTCCCCTCAAAAATGTAAAAGAACAGAAAAGCTTGACATGGTTGATGTGTGCTTACAATCCTAGTTATTCAGGAGTCTGAGGCAAGACAAGCCTGAGTTTGAGGCTAGCCTGGCCAAGTTTAGCAAGACACTGACTCAAAATAAATACACACATGCATACATACATAAATTAAATTAAAAAAATTAAAAGCTGCCTAGCACTCTGAGATGTGAAGCCAGAAGATCACTAGTTCAAGCCTAACTAGTAATTTAGTGAGATTCTACTTCAAAAGAAGACTAATCCTGGAGCCAGGGATTTAGCTCAGTGGTTCTGATGTCTGCCTCGCAAGCACAAGGTCCCGAGTTCAATCCCTGGTACCACATACCACAATGCTGGGTGTGGTGGCTCACACCTGTAATTCCAGTATCCAGGAGGCACAGGCAGGAGGATTGCTTCGAGTTCAAGGCTTGCCTGGGCTACATAGTGAGCTCAGGGCCAGACTGAACTACAAAGCGAGACCCTGTCTCAAAAAACAAAACAAAAATAACAAGAAGATTAATCCTAGAATTTAGGAGCACATATGAGAAATAGAATGTTTACATAATCTGAGTAGCTCCTTATAAGATACTTAATAATTACAATAATTAAGATACCTAATAGTTACAAAGGAAAAAGTTTATAGTGCAGAAAACTAGCAAACACTGCTAGGTTTGAATATGGTTTGTCCTCAGCAAAATCCATGTTTTGTCCCCATTGGACAGTGTCAAGGTTGTGGTAGGTGTCTGGATTGTGAGAGGAGAGCTCTCTTGAGTGGATGAGTGCTCTCTTGGGAGAGTGAGTTTTTACTCTGCACACTGCATTAATTACTGCAAGGAAACGGTGTTATAAAGTGAGTTCAGCCTCCTTAGCTCATCCTTGTTTCCCTCTGCATGTATCAGCTCACCACTCTCATCTGCAACATACCATTCACTATGCTGATGCATCAGGAGGCCCTTACTACAGGCAGCCTTCCAATCTTGAACTCTTCAAAACTGTGAGCTCAACTCAACCTCTTTTCTTCATTAATTACTCAGTCTCAGGCATTCTGTTATAGCAACAGGAAATGGGTTGAGAGACGAGTTTATCCAGGGATCTCAACATAAAGACCTCCAGTAGAGGGCAGATCACTAGACACAGTACCTCTTCCATCAGATTGTGCATCAATAATCTGTCATAATGAGCTGGGGCTGTAGCTCGGTGGTGTTACACCTGGCTAGCACGTGCAAGTCCTGAGTTCAATCCCTGGTACCACCA
This sequence comes from Thryonomys swinderianus, assembly GCA_004025085.1. Classification (NCBI taxonomy): domain Eukaryota; kingdom Metazoa; phylum Chordata; class Mammalia; order Rodentia; family Thryonomyidae; genus Thryonomys; species Thryonomys swinderianus. The sequence goes on from PVIC010053902.1 coordinate 1,786, forward strand.
CCACCACCAAAAATATCTGTCATAAGATACCAGCCCAAAATGGAGAGGTGTTTTACCCAAGATCTGGCCAGTATTAGAAAACATCAAGGTAGCAGGACTGCTGATACCTGCCTATAAATCCAGCACTTGGGAAGCTGAGGCAGGATTATAAACCAGTCTTAAAGAAAAAGTCAGTATCATAAAAAATAAGACTGAAGGGGGCCGGAGGGTTAGCTCAGTGGTTCTGGCGCCTGCCGCGCAAGCGCAAGCGCAAGGTCCTGAGTTCGATCCCCGGTAACCACATATAATGCTGGGCGTGGAGACTCACGCCCACCAACAATCAATACCGCATACCACAATGCTGGGCGTGGTGGCTCACACCTGTTATCCCAGCACTCGGGAGGCAGAGACAAGAAGATTGCTGAGTTCGCGACCGCTTGCCTGGGCTCCATAGTGAGCTCAGGGCCAGCCTGAACTACAAAGCAAGACCCTGTCTCAAAAAAAAAAAAAAAAAAAAAAGACTGAAGAATGTTCAAGTTTGAAGGAATTTAAAGATGAAAACTAAATGCATTTTGTGATTCAGAAACAGAAATGTTTTTATTTTGGTTATAAATAACATTGAGATTAGTGAAATTTCAGTCTCTAGGTAATTGTGTTAACTTTTTGTTGTGAAATTTTGTGGTAAGATAACACCATTTGTTATTATGAAGTATTTAGATGGAAAAGATCACCTAGTTTCAACTTACCCTCAATTGTTAAAAAATTAGAATGATTAAAGCAAATTGGATGAAATACTAACAAGGTATGTGGCAATTCTACTATTCCCTTTTTGTTTGTTTTTGAGACAGGGTCTCGTTTTGTAGTTCAGGCTGCCCCTGAGCTTACTCTGTACCCAGGCAAACCTCGAACTCAGAAGTCCTCCTGTCTCTGCTTCCTGAGTGCTGGGATTACAGATGTGAGCCACCACACCCAGCACTGTGGTATATGGTACTGATTGCTGGTGGGCGTGAGTCACCATATCCAGTATTGTTATATGCGGTTACCAGCATTGAAGCCAGGACCTGCGTTTGATAGGCAGGTGCTGGAACCACTGAGCTAAATCTCTAGCCCAATTCTACTATTCTTGCCCTGCCTGTATAAGCAGGGTCAATGTCAGAGGGAAAAGCACAGTTGAATGACATTAGATTATAGAGATTAAGAAAGTGTTGGGGATGGGGAATTACCCCATTATTTCCTGTGTCTAACTTGAAAGTGCGCGGTCCTGAGTTTGATCCCCAGTACCACATGCCACAGTGCTAGGCGTGGTGGCTCTCACCTGTAATCCCAGCAATCAGTAGCACACACAATGCTGCACTTATGCCTGTAATTCCAGCACTGGGAGGCAGAGGCAGGAGGACTGCTGACAGTTTGAGGCTAGTCTGGGCTACATAGTGAGCTCAGGGCCAACCTGAACTACTAAGCGAGACCCTGTCTCAAAAACAAAAACACAAAAAAGAAAGTATTCAAAGAACCCATGCTGTCATTTCTGTCCATATTAAGAGCTAACACCGAGCATGAGCACCCAGGACATGCCAGTCCCTATCGGAGGAGGTGTTGTCCATTTCAATAAGCTGCCAGTGGGACTTGAACTTCGGCAGTTTCACTCCTGTGCTCTTACTCTTTATACCACCAACTGCCTTATACAGATGTGAAGGTGCTCCCAATCCTTTCGCCTTGACACCTGAAGGTATGAGGCATTCCCTCTAAGGGAGCACTGTCAACATTTAGGGGATACCAATCATAGTTAAACACCTCCTTTGTTCCACCACTCCACATCCTGGGATAGCACTGATTCCAGGAAATACTCTCACTCTCCCTTATAACACTTTCTCCCTACACCACAAGCATCTGGCCCCAGACACTGTACTAATTACTGGTACTTTCAAAAGAGCTACAGATAATGGACAGATTATAGATGTTAACAAAAACTTACTGAATAAACTGAAATTATGATGAAACCTGTCAGCCACAGGCCACATTAACTAAAATTCTATTAAAATTATGCAGACAGGGCTGGAGATTTAGCTCAGTGGTTCTGGTGACTGCCTCGCAAGCGCATGGTCCTAAATTCAATCCTGGTAACCACATACAATGTTGGGCGTGGTGACTCATGCCTGGAATCCCAGCACTCGGGAAGTAGAGATAGGAGGATTGCTGAGTTTGAGGCTTGCCTGGGCTACATTGTGAGCTCAGGGCCAGCCTGAACTAAAAAAGTGAGACAATATCTCAAAAAAAAAAATTACGCATAAATATTGTATGTACTTTTGCCTTGGCTTTAAACTATAAAGTTTAGAAAAATATTACATATATATAAATGTTTATATATATATACATACATATACACGTAAAATTTTTTTCTTTCAACAGAGTTCTCACTATACAATCCAGGTTGGCCTTAACTTATGGGGATCCTCCTGCCTATCTTTTAAGTGCTGGGATTACAGGTGTATACTACCATGCTAAAACTTTTAGCTTATGTATATAAGGGACAGGGGGTTGTAGGTTAGGTAGGGAAATGGGAAAAAATGAGAATTAAGTCATGTCACATACTGGTACAGTTTGTGTTAATATGGACAGAATGACAGCATGGGTTCTTTGAATACTTTCTTTTTTGTGTTTTTGTTTTTGAGACAGGGTCTCGCTTAGTAGTTCAGGTTGGCCCTGAGCTCACTATGTAGCCCACACTAGCCTCAAACTGTGATCTCATTGTGATCACAATGTGCATATATAATATACCAATGAAGATTCAAATAAAAAAACTATTAGAAACATACAAACTTAAGTGGAGAAATATAATTACCTAAGCAATATCAGGGACTAAGGTAGCTAAGCTTTCAATCTTCTAGCCACTATTAGGCTAAGAAACTGACTTGCAAAAAGAACCTTTTTTTCCTAGACCAATTCTTCAACTGTGTCAGGAAATCAGGTCTTGAACTTTAAGATATCTGGATTTTATGGCCATTTAGTAATGGCAACACTTTTTTTATTAAAGTATTTTTTTTGGAAACATGGTTTCACTATGTAGTTCAGGTTGGCTTTGAATTAGCAGCTATCTCCCTGCCTCAGTCTCTGAAGTGCTGAGGTTTCAGGCATGCATCACCAAACCTGCTTTAGTTTATTTGAGTATAAAAATAGGGTGGGTTTTTTGTTGACCTTAAATGGTAAGCAGCTTAGGTCAAGTCTAGAGCTACTTCTTATAGTGGCTGTATGTCTTCTTATCATTTTTAGGTGCCTTTGTCTGCAAAAGCTTATGCAATGGAGTTGTGTGGTGTTCAGTTTGCTAATGCCAAGTGCTGAAGACCAGGGCACTAAGTGCAGTGGTGCACATCTGTAATCCTCCTACTCAGGAAGAGGAGGCAGAAGGATCACTGCAAGTTCAAGGCCACCCTGGATTACATAGGGATTTCAAGGTTACTGTTGGCCTGAATTACAAAGCAAGACTCTGTCTCTAGAAACTAAAAAATCCACACAATTTGGGAGGGGTGCAAGAAGGCTCTGGGTTCAATTTCAAGTACTGGAAAACAAAAACATACAAAACCAATCTCTTCAGTCATTCAAATGCAAATGTTTCAATACTAAATATTAATTGAGTGTTGATTCTAAATTATTAGAAAAGGTCTAACTCTTAGTTGATTTATGAATTATTATGGTTGGCATTTACATAACAAATTTGTTATAGTGATTGACTGCTAAGATTTAGTTAACATTTGAATAAAAGAAATTCCTACTTTGGTTTCTTTTGATCTGTAAGTATTTATCACCATGAATTCCCATGAATGTAAGTTACCGTTTTTGTTTTGAGACAGTACCTTGTTACGAATTCCAGGCTGATCTTGAACTCACCATGTAGCATAGAATGGCCTCAAACTCAGAGCGATCCTCCTGCCTCAGCCTCTCCAATGATAAAATTAGATGTACATCACGACACCTGGCCGTGAAAGTAATATTTAGCAAAGATTTTTTTTGTATGAAAAATACAGAGAGACAAATACTGTTTATTATTCTATCATTTATTTAGTAAAGTTTTACATATAAAGGTAAAGGAAAAAGTAATCTGGAATCTAATAATTTCCAATCACATATTCCCATCTAAGAGTAGTCACAAGAAAAACCTCTAAAAAGAAGCACTCAAGTGCTGATAAAGGGACCACGGTTCTGTTCCTTTGTCCCTTCTTCACACTAAAAGGCACACACCCAGGCCACAGTCTCTCATCTTCTTTTACAAAATCCTCAGGCACTCACCAATGGTTCTGCTATTACCCCATCCAGCATAACGCAGACAGCCCTGTCCCAAGAAGACTGACACTCTGTGTATACAAACAAATAAAAAGCACTGCTGCTAAAAAACAGCGCTTCATGAAAATAAACTCTTCTGTATATGTCTATAAATTGGCACAGTAGTTTTACCTAAAATGTTAAAAAATGAAAACACAGCCTTACTAACAAAATTGAACCCAGGTTAGAAACTTCTTAAGGAGCCAAGTAAAGCCTTTCAGAATCTATTTGCAGCAGTGGCCACTGACCACCTGCAGACTGCACATGTGCACAAGCAGGTGCCAGGAGCAGCACAGCTGCCTTAGAGCAGGCGGACAGTTTTCCCAGTCACTGTTAAGAAGTCGTCATCAGCCAAGGCACGCAGCGCTTCTTCAAACATATCTTTGGTGATTGCCTTTAGGAAAGAGAAGGGAAATATTTCACACGCCAAGTTCTCCCTTAATTGTTACAGACACACTGATTTGAATGTTAAAGCACCACCCAGAACCTGTCTTTTGTTGGTGGTTGTACACAACATTTCTCACATTTTCCATCAGAGGTAGCAAACATTCCCTCAAAAGACTAAGTGATAAATAATGTAGGCTCAGTGTCCCTATGGTCTGTGTCACACTACTCAGCTCTACCTTCATGGTACCAATGCAGTCAGGGGTAATAAGGAAGGGATGTAAAAGAAAACAAACACAAACAAGCAGAGTGCCTTTCACCTGTGTAGTTCTTTTCACAGAGAAATTCAACCTTAGTTATTTACAAAAGGGAACCTAAATATTTCACCCCTAAACAAATTTATACATGTAGAAAAACTCTGAAAGAGTATAACAAAATTCAAGTTATAACTGGGGCTGGGGGCTGAGGGTGGAGCTCCTGCCTATAATCCCAGCCCTCGGAAGGCTGAGGCAGGAAGGTCTCTGTGAGTTCAAGGTCAGCCTGAGCTACATAGCAAGTTAAGGACAGCCTGAGCAATGTATCCTGAACTGCCTAATGAAACCCAGTCTCACATAGTGGCTCATGTAAGCCCCACACTCTGGTGGGCTGACAGGGACCTTGTGCTTGCTAGGCAGGTGCCAGAACCACTGAGCTAAATCTCCAGTCCAAAGTGATACTTTTTTTTTTTTTTTTTGCTTTTTGGAGACAGGGTCTCGCTTTGTAGTTCAGGCTGGCCCTGAGCTCACTATGGTGCCCTGGCAAGCCACTGCAAACTCAGCAATCCTCCTGTCTCTGCCTCCCGAGTGCTGGGATTACAGGCGTGAGCCACCACGTCCAGCATTGTGGTATGCGGTGTTGACTGTTGGTGGGCATGTCTCCATGCCCAGCATTATATGTGGTTACCAGGGATCGAACTCAGGTCCTTGCGCTTGCAAGGCAGGCGCGGGATGGGTTTCTAAATGATCTCAGTTTTCTTTATTCTTACCTACAGTTATTATTTAAACAATAAATAGGAACAAACAAGAAAACCCAAAAGCAACATTAGGGGATGAGAGAAACTATATAAACATATAAACACTTACTATGTCAGATTGTCCCCGAATATCTTCAAAAAGTTGCTGGTATTTTAGAGCTGGTGTTTTACCCTTAGATAAAATAAGTTTCTTCAGTGCTTCAGCTAATTCTTGTTTCCGTTTCCGAGAGGTGGCACTCATTCCTGATTTGAACAATCAATGAGAACATTTCTGCTGTTAGGAAGTGAAACATTTCAAGTTCCCATAAATATCCCTTCAGTAGTATCTCCAAGAAAGGGGACAGTTGCTGAATGTCAGAACATACTCAAAAGTATGAGGTGTTAATTCTCTGCTACTTCACATTTTCTATATACCAGTATCTGCTACCTTCCACTGAAGGGACAGTCTATGTAATCTGTATAATAGCTACCGCCTCTGCTTACTAAGAAATGAACTGTATGGTGGTGTGTTCCTGTAATCCCAGTACTAGAGAGGCTGAAACAGGAGAATCACGACAAATTTGAGGCCAACCTGGAATACAGTAAGTTCAAGGGTCACTTTGAACTACAAAGCAAGGGCCTGTCTCAATCCTCTCCAAACCAAAAGTGTTTCTTTTTAAGATTAGTCTGACAATGTCACCCAGGTGGGCCTTGAACTTCTAGACTCAAATGATTCTCCCAACTCAGCTTCTAAAGTATAGGAATTACACTGCAGCAGAAGCCACTGTGTCACCTCTACTTCTCTTAAAAGGGTTACTGGGTCCCAAGACAGTGCCTAGCATATTATATCTTTGTTTCATTTTATATTTATATTAGAAAATGGCTGGAAAAATTTCCATCCGATCATCAAAGGCGCCCTCATCCAACATGGTAAATAACTTCAATTTAACCATTGGCTTACCTCTGCAATCCCAACTAAAGACATTTAAGTAGTTTCCCAAAGACTTTTTATTGAAAATAACAAACCTGTAGTAAGAATAGATATGTCCACAATGCCAGTCCGAGGGTCCGTTGCAGACTGCTTCAGAGCCTCTCTGTGGAGGCGTTTTGCCTCTTCCACATCAATCGCTTCAACTTTGTTGGAAAACCGTATTTTAGCATGGGCTTCTGCTAAACGAATTAACGACTCCAGCTGTCGAGGGTATGCAGAAACCATTCCTCGGCTACTACCGATCTTCCTCATGTCCACATAAGCCTAGTGCAGGTAGAGACAAAGCAAAGCCCTTGCTGACAAGAACCTTGGCTTTGCGTTTGAACCTAGAACAGTCAGGGTTCTGTTAAATAAACTAAAATCCAGCTCCATCAGGAAGGAACTGGGGGAAACCAGGTCAGATGCAGCTTTGGCCGGGGAGCTCATCAAGTGCTGGAGACTGACACACTTGCGTGCCCACACAGAACACGGGCATCCGTGAGGATCTGCACTGTCGCTGTAGCTGGAAACAGGAGAACTGGTTGGCATGTAGAAAGACTCTGAACAATATGCGGCAGAGGAAGAGGACAGGACTTCCTCTGGAATGAGCAGTGGAGATTACAGCAGAGGATGAATTAGGGGGCCTATCTGAAAAAAAGCATTTGGGCACCAATTCTGATGTACCCCCTGGCTAGGGAGCTGTACAATGAAACATGTGACGGGTTACTAGGATAATGTTCCAAAGGTAAACCATGTTACCTTCATATATCATGACATAACTTTATATCTTCATTATCGAGTTTTAAGAATTTGATGCAAATGCAAAATTTTATCAATTGTACCCTTGCCTTGAGCGTTGCGTTTTCAGTAAGGCAGGACATAAAGCCCACCCAACACCAGGAAGCATCTTAATGTCAGAACACTGAAATAAGCTAAATCGTGCCACTTATGCATCACTGCCCAGGCTCAGGGAAACTGAAAAGGCGAGCCTACGATACTTTCTACTCAATTCTTACAAATAAACAAATGGAAGCTTGAAGAAATGGGATGATTTGTTCAGTTCTGAAGTTTTAAAGTGGCAACATCTGTATTTAAACTCCCACCGTCTGCTCTTACATTCATGCCTATATGTAAATAAGTAAATATAAAAAATGTGCATACTATCAAAAAAATTCTTTGATTTTGTAACACGGAAGAAAATAGTAGTTAATAGGAAAGAGTATGTTGTTCCTTTTTTCAAGATGGACTCTCACTACACAGTTCAGACTTGAACTTACTACTGGCCTTGAACTTGTAATCTTCCTGCCTTAGTTTCTTCCTGAGTGCTGGCTGGATTATGGTGTGCATCACCACACTCAGCTGTTACTTTTTTTTTTTTTTTAGACAGGGTCTCACTTTATAGTTCGGGCTGGCTCTGAGCTCACTATGTAGCCTAGGCAAGCTTCGAACTCAGCAATCCTCCTGTCTCTGCCTCCCGAGTGCTGGGATTACAGGCATGAGCCACCACACCCGGCACTGTGATATGTGGTATTGATTGGTGGTGGGCGTGAGTCTTCATGCCCAGCATTGTATGTGGTTTCCGGGGATTGATCTCAGGACCTTGTGCTTGCGAGGCAGGCACCAGAACCACTGAGCTAATCCTCCGGCTCTCAGCTGTTACTCTTAATAAAATAAAATAAAGCCTTCAAGGGAATGACCTGCTAGTTTCATTAGTGCTTCTCCTGACAGGCTCAGCAGAAGCATTTCCAGGGTCTGGTTACCTCAATAAGAGCCTGGCTGGCCTCCTCGCTGAGCCGGGGCATGATGGTGCTGTGCGCATAAGCGATGTAGTCCTTTAGCACCGCCATGTCCAAGAACTCCTCCTCCACCTGCTCCTCACTCTGGTAGTACAGTGAGACCAGATGGTGAGCCAGACGCCTGTCATACGCCTCATCCTGGGGGTCTAGCATGAGGAAGATCAGATCAAACCTAAAAAAATGGAGGAACAACATGTTTTCCTAGTTGGACACCAACATACCTACAAAGCAGAACTTAAAAGGCTGCTTGGCCACTAGACTGGTTAATGTCTGACTAGTGAGGCTTTCCAGGAAGAATAGTTTTCAGTCCCTCAAAGGGCTTTTGGGTTAGTCAAATTCATTCTATGAAGTTCCTGTTCTTATCCCCACCCAGGCATGTTTGAAGGAAAGAAATAAAACTTCTCTCACAGAAATGCTACTATAATATTAAAGACTAGAAGACCTGAATGAAAGTATTTCCACTGTTCTTTTCACAGGGGAAGCATATGGTTAAAAAAGGCCAAATGAGATCTAAAAATGCATTTATAAAATACATGTACCTTTGTAGTAGGGCTAAAAAAATGTGGATCGTATATGATACAAGCTTTCACAAATCTCACTCTTCAGAACCTTATCTACTTTGGTCACTGGTTCTCTGTACTTTATTGATTCCCAAGAGTAGCTTTCTGACTAATAGCAAGTGACCATCATCTGAAAAAGATGCCTAAATAGAATGACCTAATGGCTTCAAAAAGAAAGGAATGTTAAAATGCTTCCCCTTAGTTGGGCAGAGAACACAGAATCCTTGACATTAACAGCCCTAAAAATTTTATTTTTTATTTTTTATTTTTTTTGCTTTTTGGAGACAGGGTCTCACTTTGTAGTTCAGGCTGGCCCTGAGCTCACTATGGTGCCCAGGCAAGCTGCCGCGAACTCAGCAATCCTCCTGTCTCTGCCTCCCGAGTGCTGGGATTACAGGCGTGAGCCACCACGCCCAGCATTATATGTGGTTACCGGGGATTGAACTCAGGTCCTTGCGCTTGCAAGGCAGGCACTGGAACCGCTGAGCTAACCGTCCGGCCCAAAATTTTATTTTTTTTGAACCACAGATCGAACTCAGGACCTTGCACTTAGAAGGCAGGCATCGGAACCACTTCTGGCCCAACCAAATTTGAAATGTTATGTTAAGAGTGAAGAAATTCTGTTAGCAGTTCCTCAATCTTAGTATTTTCTTCTTAATCTCATCTTGAATATTCTACATATGGGCAAATAGAAACATGTTTTATAAAAAAAATTTTTTTTTTTTTGCTTTTTGGAGACAGGGTCTCGCTTTGTAGTTCAGGCTGGCCCTGAGGCAAGCCGCCGTGAACTCAGCAATCCTCCTGTCTCTGCCTCTAAAAATGTTTTAATACCTTGACAACAATGTGTGAGGTAGCTGGATATTTTCAATGGTTGTTTTTTTTGGATTCCACTGAGACTCAATAGGATTTGCA
>PVIC010053903.1:0-11698 GCA_004025085.1 Thryonomys swinderianus
AAATAAGACAAAAAAGGTTCGTTAGATTCTATACTGGATACTTTGAGCTTATGAGTTACCTCTATGTCTGACTCCTCACTGCACAGCTCCGGGATACAGTGTGCTGCTGGGCGGCCTTCAGTCCACTGGAAATGGCCTGCACCCTGCAGCCGGGTCCGCGTGCTGCTCACTCAGTTCGCCGGAAGCATGGCACGGTGGGTTCGGAGTTGCTCGGTCCGGTCCGCCCGCCGCAAGTTCCCCAGTCCGCTGGACTCACGGCTCGGCGGGCCCGGGGCCGCTGCGTCCGGTCCGTCCACCGTAAGTTCCCCAGTCCGCTGGACTCACGGCACAGCGGGCCCGGGGCTGCTGGGTCCGGTCCGTCCGCCGCAAGTTCCCCAGTCCACTGGACTCACGGCACGGCGGGCCCGGGTCTGCTGGGTCCGGTCCGTCCGCCGCAAGTTCCCCAGTCCGCTGGACTCACGGCACGGCGGGCCCGGGGCCGCTGGGTCCGGTCCGTCCGCCGCAAGTTCCCCAAGCCGTTGGGCTCACGGCACGGCGGGCCCGGGGCTGCTGGGTCCGGTCCGTCAGCCGTAAGTTCCCCGGTCCGCTGGGCTCTCAGACCTGCTTCTTGTGAAGTCAGTTTGAGTGACGGAGTGGAAATTGGCACCTCCCTCCTCTTAGCCATTTACCACCAGGAAGGAAGAAGTTGTTCCATGAGACTTCCTCTATCTGCGCTGGAGAAAGTCCAATTATGACGTCACAATCCCTTGGTAGAAACGAGTCCTGGTGCACTTCTATGTGTGTTTGGAGCGTTAGAGCTTGAAGGCAGAGGTGGAAAATGCATGCTAAACACATCAAAGTATTTGATCACAGTTAATTGCCGGGTGCCTCTGTTTTCTAGCACCATCCAAGAAAGCGAAAGGGAGAATCTGGGATATTAAGGACTTAATCTCCCCAAGATAAATTTGGCATTCACAAAATGTTGCTATAGACTGATTTTCACCATCTTAGTAATTCTGTATTCCCTGCTCCCTATGTGCCGTATTTGAAATGGTAAGAACAGATTGATTCTCCACGTTGCCTGTACCTGAGAAGAACTCTGTCTTCACATTGGAATCCCGCACCCTTTGCCCTTCAAATTTTGGAGAAACCAGCGTCATGTTCTGCAGGTTAAAATCTGCATCGAAAGAAGCACACTGCCTCCTTCGGAAATCTCTCAAGTAGGAGTGATATTCCACGGGTGGATATCTCCTTGTGACCACAAGCTGCATTCAAGCCAAGGGCACCTGGAGTGATATTTGTTGATTACTCCCTCAAATAGAAACACCTGCAACTTAAACCTGCTTCTTGTGAAGTCAGTTTGAGGAACAGAGTGGAAATTAGCAACTCCTAGCTCCTAGCCAGTTACCGCAAGGACGCAATTGTTTGTTCCTTTAGACTACCTTTGTCTGTGGTGGTGAAAGTCCTATTATGACGCCATAATCCCGCTGTAGAATCGAGACCTGGCACAATGCTCGGTGTGTGTTGGACAGTTAGAGACTGAAGACAAAGGTGAAAAATGCCTGTTTTCAACATCAAAGGCTTGGATCACACCTAATTGGCAGATGCCTCTCTTTTATAGCAACAACCAAGCAAGTGAAAGTGAGTCGCTGGGATATCTGGAGCTTCATCTCCCCAAGCAAATGATGGAATTCACACCGTGTTGCTGTAAAAGTTCTTTCAGAATCTGAGTGGGATGTTACTCCCTGCTCAATCTGTGAATTATTTGTAAAACTAGGAACTGATGATTCTCCATGGAACATGGGACTGCGGAGAACTCTGCCTGATTACCGAAATCCCGCAATCTTTGTATGGGAAAATTTTGGAGAAACAGACGTAATGTTTTGCAGGATAAAATCTGAATTGAAAGCAGCACACTGCCTCCTTCGGAAATCTCTCGAGTAGGAGTGCTTTTCCACGGGTGTATATCTCCTTGTGACCGCAAGCTTCATTTAAGCCAGTAGCACCTGGAGTGCTATTCGTAGATTCCTCACTCAAATAGAAACACCTGCAACTTTGACTTGTTTCTTGTGAAGACAATTTGAGGATCAGAGTGGTAATTAACAGCTCCCAGCTCCTATCCGTTTACCCCAAGGACGCAAGTGTTTGTTCTTTTAGACTGCCTTTGTCTGTGGTAGTGAACGTCCTATTATGACGTCATAATAACGCTGTAGAAATGAGACCTGGCACACTGCTATGTGTGTTTGGACTTTTAGAACCTGAAGACAGAGGTGGAAAATGCCTGTTTTACCCATCAAATGCTTGGATCATACCTAAATGCCTGATGCCTCCCTTTTCTAGCAACATCATAGCAAGTGAAAGTGAGTAGCTGGGACATCAGGAGCTTCATCTCCCCAAGGAAAAGTTGGAATTTACACCGTGTTGCTGTAAAATGACTTTCAGAATCTGATTGGGACGGTACTCAATGCTCAATCTGTGAATTATTTTCAAGAGTAGGAACTGATTGATTCTCCATGTCCCCTGTGCCTGAGAACTCTGTTTGATTATTGAAATCCCGCACTCTTTCTATAGGTTAATGGTGGAGAAAGAGAAGTAATATTCTGAAGGTTAGAATCTGAATCGAGAAATGAACACTGCCTCCTTCAGAAATCTCTCAAATAGTAGTGCTATCCCACGGGTGGATATCTCCTTTTATCCACAAGCTCCATTCAACTAAAAGGCAGCTGGAGTGATATTCGTAGATTACTCCATCCAAGAGAAACACCTGGAACTCAGACCTGCAATTTTTTTTTTTTTGGGAGACAGGGACTTGGTTTGTAGTTCAGGCTGGCCCTGAGCTCACTATGGTACCCAGTCAAGCCGCCGCGAACTCAGCAATCCTCCTGTCTCTGCCTCCCAAGTGCTGGGGTTACAGGCGTGAGCCACCATGCCCAGCATCAGACCTGCTTCTTATGAAGTCATTTTGAGGGACGGAGTGGAAATTGGCACCTCCCTGCTGTAAGCCATTTACCTCCAGGATGCAAGAATTTGTTCCTTGAGACTTCCTTTATCTGTGGTAGAGAAGGTCCAATTATGACGTCACAATCCCTTGGTAGAAACGAGTCTTGGTTCACTGCTATATGTGTTTGGAACATTAGAGCCTGAACGCAGAGGTGGAAAATGCCTGTTAACCACATCAAAGTATTGGATCACAGCTAATTGCCTGGTGCCTCTATTTTCTAGCACATCCAAGTAAGCGAAAGGGAGAATCTGGGGTATTAAGTACTTAATCTCCCCAACTAAAGTTGGCATTCACACCGTGTTGGTATAGACTGATTTTCAGAATCTGACTAGGTCTGTATTCCCTGCTTTTCTGTGCCTTACTTACAAGGGTAGGAACAGACTGATTTTCAAAGTTCCCTGTTCCAGAGCAGAACTCTGGTTTCTCATTGGAATCCCGCACTCTTTGTCCATTCAAATTTTGGAGAAACTAACGTAAAATTCTGCAGATTAAAATCTGCATCGAAAGAAGCACATTCCTCCTTCGTAAATCTCTCAACTAGGAGTGATATTCCACGGGTGATATCTCCCTGTGACCACAAGATGCAGTCAAGCGAAGGGCACGTGGAGAGATATTCATTGATTACTCCTTCAAATACAAACACCTGCAACTTAGTCCTGCTTCTTGTGACGTCAGTTTGAGGAGGAGAGTGGAATTGAGCAACTCCCAGCTCCTAGCTGGTTACGTAAGGACGCAAGTGTTTGTTCCTTTAGAACACCTTTGTCTGTGGTAGTGAAAGTCCTATTATGACGTCATAAACCCGTTGTACAAAAGAGTCCTGGCACACTTGCATATGTGTTTGGATGCTTAGAACGTGAAGACAGAGGTGGAAAATGCCTGTTTTCCACATTAAAGGCTTGGATCACACCTAATTGCCAGAGGCCTCTCTTTTCTAGCAACATCCAAGCAAGTGAAAGTGAGTAGCTGGGATATCAGGGGCTTCATCTCCCAAAGCAAAATTTGAAATTCTCACCGTATTGCTATAAAATGTCTTTCAGAATCTGATTGGGATGGTACTCAATGCTCAACCTGTGAATTATTTTCAAGAGTAGAAACCGATTGATACTCCATGTATCCTGTGCCTGAGGAGAACTCTGTTTGATTATTGAAATCCCGCACGCTTTGTATGGGCTAATGGTGGAGAAAGAGACGTAATATTCTGAAGGTTAGAATCTATATCGAGAAAAGCACAATTCCTCTTTGGAAAATCTCTGGAATAAGACTGCTATCCCACGCTTGGAAATCTCCTTTTGACCACAAGCTCCACTTAAGCGAAAGGCAGCTGGAGGGATTTTTGTAGACTACTCTGTCAAAGTGATGCACCAGGAACTCAGACGTGCTTCTTGTGAAGTCATTTTGAGTGACGGAGTGGAAATTGGCACCTCCCTCCTCTTAGCCATTTACCTCCAGGAAGGAAGAATTTGTTCCATGAGACTTCCTCTATCTGTGCTAGAGAAAGTTCAATTATGACGTTACAATCATTGGCAGAAACGAGTCCTGGTGCACTTCTATATGTGTTTGGAGCGTTAGAGCTTGAAGGCAGAGGTGGAAAATGCCTGTTAACCACATCAAAGTATTGGATCACAGCTAATTGCCGGGTGCCTCTATTTTCTAGCACCATCCAAGCAAGAGATAGTGAAAATGTGGAATATTAAGGACTTAATCACCCCAAACAAAAGTTGGCATTGACACCATGATGGTATAAATTGATTTTCACAATCTGAGTAACTCTGTATTCCCTCCTCCTTCTGTTCCTTATTTGAAAGTGTAGGAACAGATTGAATCTCCACATTCCCTGTGCCTTAGCAGAACTCTGGCTTCACATTGGAATCACACACTCTTTGTCCCTTCAAATTTTGAAGAAACTGACTTCATGTTCTGCAGAATAAAATCTGCATCGAAAGAAGCACACTGCCTTCTTCGGAAATCTCTCAACTAGGGTTGCTCTTCCATGGGTGAATATCTCCTTGTGACCACAGCTGCATTCAAGCCATGGACACTTGGAGAGATATTCGTTGATTACTCCCTCAAATAGAAACACCTGCAATGTAGACTTGCTTCTTGTGCAGTCAGTTTGAGGAACAGAGTGGAAATTAGCAACTCCTACCTCATAGCCAGTTACCGCAAGGAAGAAAGTGTTTGTTCCTATAGACTACCTTTGTCTGTGGTGGTGAAAGTCCAATTATGATGCCATAATCCCGCTGTAGAATCGAGACCTGGCACACTGCTATGTGTGTGTTGGACAGTTAGAGACTGAAGACAGAGGTGGAAAATGCCTGTTTTCCACATCAAAGGCTTGGATCACAACTGATTGCCAGATGCCTCTCTATTATAGCAACAATCAAGCAAGTTAAAGTTAGTAGCTGGGGTATCAGGAGCTTCAACTCCCCAAGCAAAAGATGGACTTCACACCGTGTTGCAGTAAAATGTCTTTCAGAATCTGCGTGGGACGATACTCACTGCTCAATCTGTGAATTATTTTTAATACTAGGAACTGATGATTCTCCATGGAAATTGGGCCTGCGCAGATCTCTGCCTGATTTCTGAAATCCCGCAATCATTGTATGGGAAGTTTTTGGACAAAAAGACGTAATCTTTTCCAGCATAGAATCACAATTGAAAGCAGCACACTGCCTCCTTCGGAAATCTTTCAAATAGGAGTGCTGTTCCACGGGTGGATATCTCCTTGTGACCGCAAGCTTCATTCAAGCCAATAGCACCTGGAGTGCTATTCGTACATTCCTCCCTCAAATAGAAACACATGCAACTTTGAGTTGCTTCCTGTGAAGTCAATTTGAGGATCAGAGTGGTAATTAGCAGCTCCCAGCTCCTAGCCGTTTACCCCAAGGATGCAAGTGCTTGTACTTTTAGACTACCTTTGTCTGTGGTAGTGAAAGTCCTATTAAGACGTCATAATAAAGCTGTAGAAATGAGTCCTGGCACACTGCTATTTGTGTTTGGGCGCTTAGAGCCTGAGGACAGAGGTGGAAAATGCCTGTTTTCCACATTAACGGCATGGATCACACCTAATTGTCAGATGCCTCCCATTACTAGCAACATCCAAGCAAGTGAAATTGAGTAGCTGGGACATCAGGGGCGTCATCTCCCCAAGCAAAATTTGGAATTTACATTGTGCTGTTGTTAAATGACTTTTAGAATCTGATTGCGACGGTACTCAATGCTCAATCTGTGAATTATTTTCAATAGTAGGAATTGATTGACTCTCCATGTCCCCTGTGCCTGAGGAGAACTCTATTGGATTATTGAAATCCCACACTCTTTGTATAGCCTAATGGTGTAGAAAGAGATGTAATATTCTGAAGGTTAGAATCTGAATCGAGAAAAGCACGATGCCTCATTCAGAAATCTGTCGATTAGGAGTGCTATCCCACGTGTGGATATCTCCTTTTATCCACAAGCTTCATTCAAGCGAAAGGCAGCTGGAGTGATATTCGTAGATTACTCCCTCCTAGAGAAACACCTTGGAACTGATATCTGCTTCTTATGAAGACAGTTTGATTGTCAGAGTGGAAGTTGGCACCTCCTTTCTCTTAGCCATTTACCTCCAGGTCACAAGAATTTGATTCTTGAGATTTCCTTTATCTGATGTAGAGAAGGGACAATTATAATGTCACAATCCCTTGGTAGAAATGAGTCCTGGTGCACTACTATATGTGTTTGGAGCATTAGAGCCTGAAGGCAGTGCTGGAAAATGCCTGCTAACCACATCAAAGTATTTGATCACAGCTACTTGCCACGTGTCTCTCTTTTCTTGCCCATCCAAGTTAACGAAAGGGAGAATCTGGGATATTAAGGACTTAAATTCCCCAAGCTAAAGTAGGCATTCACACCGTGTTGCTATAAACTGATATTCACAATCTGAGAAGGCCTATATTCCCTGCTCCTTCTCTGCCTTATTTGCAATGTTAAGAACAGATTGATTTTAAATGTCCCGTGTGCCGGAGCAGAACTCTTGTTTCTCATTGGAATCCCGCACTCTTTGTCCATTCAAATTTTGGAGAAACTGAGGTAAATTTCTGCATGTTAAAATCTGCATTGAAAAAAGCACATTCCTCCTTCGGAAATCTCTCACCTAGGACTGCTATTCTACAGGTGCATATCTCCTTGTGACCACAAGCTGCATTCAAGCCAAGGACACCTGGAGTGATAATCGTTGATTACTCCCTCAAATAGAAACACCTTCACCTTAGACCTGCTTTTTGTCAAATCAGTTTGAGGAAGAGAGTTGAAATTAGCAACACCCAGCTCCAAGCCTGTTACCACAAGGGCTCAAGTGTTTGTCGCTTTAGACTACCTGTGTCTGTGGTAGTGAAAGTCCTATTATGACATCATAACCCGCTGTAGAAACGAGTCCTGGCACACTGGTACAGGTGTTTGGACACTAGGAGCCTGAAGACAGAAGTGGAAAATGCCTGTTTTCCACATCAAAGGCTTTCATCACACCTAATTGCCAGAGGCCTCTCTTTCATAGCAACATCCAAGCAAGTGAAAATGAGTAGCTGGTATATCAGGGGCTTCACCTCCCCAAGCAAAATTAGGAATTCTCACCGTATTGCTATAAAATGTCTTTCAGAATCTGATTGGGATGGTACTCAATGCTCAACCTGTGAATTATTTTCAAGAGTAGGAACACATTGATACTGCATTTCCCCTGTGCCTTAGGAGAACTCTGTTTGATTATTGAAATCCCGCACTCTTTGTATGGGCTATTGGTGGAGAAAGAGACATAATATTCTGAAGGTTAGAATCTGAGTCGAGAAAAGCAGAATGCCTCCTTCGAAAATCTCTGGAGTAAGAGTGCTTTCCCACGGGTGGATATCTCCTTTTATCCACAAGCTCCATTCAAGCGAAAGGCAGCTGGAGGGATATCTGTAGACTACTCCGTCAAAGAGATGCACCTGGAACTCAGACCTGCTTCTTGTGAAGTCAATTTGAGTGACGGAGTGGAAATTGGCACCTCCCTCCTCTTAGCCATTTACCTCCAGGAAGGAAGAATTTGTTCCTTGAGAATTCCTTTATCTGCACTAGAGAAAGTCCAATTATGACGTCACAATCACTGGTAGAAATGAGTCCTGGTGCACTTCTATATGTGTTTGGAGCGTTAGTGCTTGAAGGCAGAGGTGGAAAATGCCTGTTAACCACATCAAAGTATTGGATCAAAGATAATTGCCGGGTGCCTCTATTTTTTAGCACCATCCAAACAAGGGAAAGTGAGAATCTGGGATATTAAGGACTTAATCTCCCCAAGCAAATTTGGCATTTATAGCATGTTGCTATAAACTGATTTTCACAATCTGAGTAAGTCTGTATTTCTACTCCTTCTGTGCCTTATTTGAAAGGGTAGGATTAGAGTGATTCTCCCCGTTCCCTGTGCCTGAGCAGAACTCTGGCTTCACATTGGAATCCCGCACTCTGTGTCCATTCAAATTTTTGAGAAACTGACGTCATGTTCTGCAGGTTAAAACCTGCATTGAAAGAAGCACACTGCCTCCTTCGGAAATCTCTCAAGTAGGAGTGAAACTCCACGGGTGGATATCTCCTTGTGACCACAAGCTGCATTCAAGCCAAGGGTACCTGGAGTAATATTCCTTGATTACTCCCTCAAATAGAAACACCTGCAACTTAGACCTCTTCTTCTGAAGTCAGTTTGAGGAACAGAGTGGAAATTAGCAACTCCTAGCTCCTAGCTCCCAGCCAGTTACCACGAGGACGCAAGTGTCTGTTCCGTTAGACTACCTTTGCCTTTGGTGGTGAAAGACCTATTATGACGCCATAATCCCGCTATAGAATCGAGATCTGGAACACTGCTATGTCTGTGTTGGACAGTTAGAGAGTGAAGACAGAGGTGGAAAATGCCTGTCTTCCACATTAAAGGCTTGGATCACACCTAATTGCCAGAGGCCTCTCTTTTATAGCAACATCCAAGCAAGTGAAAGTGAGTAGCTGGGGTAACAGGGGCTTCATGTCCCCAAGTAAAATTTGGAATTCACACCGTAATGCTATAACATGTCTTTCAGAATCTGACTGGGACGGTACTCAACGCTCAATCTTTGAATTATATTCAAGAGTAGGAACAGATTGGTACTCCATGTAACCTGTGCCTGAGGAGAACTCTGTTTGATTATTGAAATCCCAAACTCTTTGTATGGGCTAATGGTGGAGAAAGAGACATAATATTCTGAAGTTTAGAATGTGAATCAAGAAAAGCACAGTGCCTCCTTCGAAAATCTCTGGAATAAGAGTGCTCTTCCACGGGTGGATATCTCCGTTTGACCACAAGCTCCATTCAAGCGAAAGGCAGCTGGAGTGATATTTGTAGACTACTCCCTCAAAGAGATGCATCTGGCACTCAGACTTGCTTCTTGTGAAGTCAGTTTGAGTGACGGAATGGAAATTGGCACCTCCCTCCTCTTAGCCATTTACCTCCAGGAAGGAAGAATTTGTTCCATGAGACTTCCTCTATCTGCGCTAGAGAAAGTCCAATTATGACGTCACAATCTTTGGTGGAAAGGAGTCCTGGTGCAATTCTATGTGTGTTTGGACCGTTAGAGCTTGAAGGCAGAGGTGGAAAATGCCGGTTAACCACTTCAAAATATTGGATCACAGCGAATTGTCGGGTGCCTCTATTTTCTAACACGATCCAAGAATGCGAAAATGAGACTCTGGGATATTAAAGACTTAATCTCACCAAACTAAAATTGGCATTGAAACCATGTTGCTATAAACTGATTTTCACCATCTGAGTAACTCTGTATTCCCTCCTCCTTCTGTGCCTTTTTTGAAAGGGTAGGAACAGATTGAATCTCCACATTCCCTGTGCCTGAGCAGAACTCTGGCTTCACATTGGAACCCCGCACTCTTTCTGCCTTCAAATTTTGGAGAAACTGACGTCATGTTCTGCAGGTTAAAATCTGCATCGAAAGAAGCACACTGCTTCCTTCAGAAATATGTCAACTAGGATTGCTATTCCATGGGTGTATATCTCCTTGTGACCACAAGCTGCATTCAAGCCAAGGGCACCTGGAGTGATATTCGTTGATTACTCGCTCAAATAGAAACACCTGCAACGTAGACCTGTTTCTTGTGAAGTCAGTTTGAGGAACAGAGTGGAAATTAGCAACTCCTAGCTCCAGGCCAGTTACCGCAAGGACGCAAGTGTTTGTTCCTTTAGACTACCTTTGCCTATGGTGGTGAAAGTCCTATTATGACGCCAGAATCCTGCTGTAGAATCCAGATCTGGCACACTGTTATGTGGGTGTTGCATAGTTAGAGACTGAACAAAGAGGAGGAAAATGCCTGTTTTCCACATCTAAGGCTTGGATCACAACTAATTGCCAGATGGCTCACTTTATAGAAACATCCAAGCAAGTGAAAGTTAGTAGCTGAGATATCAGGAGCTTCATCTACCCAAGCAAAAGATGGACTTCACACCGTGTTGCTCTAAAATGTATTTCAGAATCTGAGTGGGACGGTACTCAATACTCAATCTGTGAATTATTTTTAAGACTAGGAACTGATGATTCCCCATGGAACTTGGGCCTGCGAAGATCTCTGCCTGATTACCGAAATCCCGCAATCTTTGTATGGGAAAATTTTGGAGAAACAGATGTAATGTTTTGCAGGGTAGAATCACAATTGAAAGCAGCACACTGCCTCCTTCGGAAATCTTTCAAGTGGAAGTGCTGTTCCACGGGTGGATATCTCTTTTTGACTGCAAGCTGCACTGAAGCCAATAGCACCTGGAGTGCTATTCGTAGATTCCTCCCTCAAATAGAAACACTTGCAACTTTGACTTGCTTCTTGTGAAGTCAATTTGAAAATCAGAGTGATAATTAACAGTTCCCAGCTCCTAGCCGTTTACCCCAAGGACGCAAGTGTTTGTCCTTTTAGACTACCTTTGTCTGTGGTAGTGAAAGTCCTATTAAGACGTCATAATGAAGCTGTAGAAATGAGTCCTGGCACACTGCTATGTGTGTTTGGACGCTTAGAGCCTGAAGACAGAGGAGGAAAATGCCTGTTTTCCACATCAAAGGCTTGGATCACATCTAATTGCCAGATGCCTCCCTTTTCTAGCAAGATCCAAGCAAGTGAAATTGAGTAGCTGGGACATCAGGGGCTTCATCTCCCCAAGCAAAAGAGGGAATTTACACCGTGTTGTTGTTCAGTGACTCGCAGAATCTGATTGGGACGGTACTCAATGCTCAATCTGTGAATTATTTTCAAGAGTAGGAACCGATTGTCTCTCCATGTCCCCTGTGCCTGAGGAGAACTCTGTTGGATTATTGAAATTCCGCACTCTTTCTATAGGCTAATGGTGGAGAAAGAGACGTAATATCCTGATGGTTAGAATCTGAATCGAGAAAAGCACAATGCCTCCTTCAGAAATCTGTCGAATAGGAGTACTATCCCATGGGTGGATATCACCTTTTATCCACAAGCTCCATTCAAGCCAAAGGCAACTGGAGTGATATTTGTAGATTACTCCCTCCTAGAGAAACACCTGGAACTCAGACCTGCTTCTTATGAAGTCAGTTGGATTGTCGGAGTGGAAGTTGGCACCTCCTTGCTCTTAGCCATTTACCTCCAGGTCGCAAGAATTTGTTCCTTCAGACTTCCTTTATCTGATGTAGAGATGGGCCAATTATGAGGTCACAATCC
>PVIC010053904.1:0-11690 GCA_004025085.1 Thryonomys swinderianus
AAAAAAATATATAATGAAAAGAAATACATCCACCAAATTACAGATGTGCAACATTAAAACTACCTATTGGACCTAAACAGATGTATAGGGAATCAAGCAGTCAAGCTGAAGGCCACTGGTGATCAATGAACAGGGAAGGCAATGAAGGAGATAGCAAGATAAAAGAATAGTCATAGTACTAAAAGGAAATGGGAGACAGGATGATCTGCTTTCCTTCTTTTCATTAGTGTAGGTTTGCAGTCCATGATTACATTCACTGTGGGGACTTTTATATACAGAATACTTCTTTTTCTTCATTCCCTTCTCCTATCCTATCTCTCCCTCTCCATCTCTTGGTCCCTTTCTCTTTTGGAAAAACCCTATCTCCTTGTTTCCTACTATCTTATATTTAGTTCTTTATGTATATTTTTGATTTCTCAAAGAAAAGAAACCATGCAATATTTAAGCTTGTATGTCTGATTTAATTCACTTAATAGTATGGTCTCAGCGTGTATCTGTTTTCCTACAAATGACTCAGGTTTATGTGTATAAACACATTTTTTAAATCATTCATCTGTTGATGAACATACAGACCACTTCCAAGACTTAACTACTATATCATGAGTTGTGCTGCTATAAACATGAATAGGTATATAATACATAATAGGATGCCTTTAACTTTTTGGGAAACATACCTAGAAATGGAATAATTCCTAGTTTTCATTTTTTGAAGAATCTTCATAGTAATTTATATAGTGGTTGTGCATACCAGTATACATTCCTACCAACAATGTGGAATGGTTCCTACTTGGGAAGTGAGGAATTGTTTAGAATGCATATGACAACTGAGTGTGGTGTCACACACCTATAATCCCAGTGCTCAGGAGGCTAAGGAAGGAGGATCTCTGTTAGTTCTAGGTCACTCTGGGCTACATAGTGAGACCAGCATGGATTACATAGTGAGACCCTGTCTCAGAGAAGAAAGGGAGAGAGAGAGAGAGAGACAGAAAGAGAGAGAAGGAGGGAGAGAGGTAAGGAGGGGAGATGGGGGAAGGAAGGAAGAAAGAAGGGAAGAAGGAAGGAAGGAAGGAAGGGAGGGAGGGAGGGAGGGAGGGAGGGCATATTGCATATCACATGAAGGGATAAATGATCAAATACTATCTAGGGGTGTTTGCAGAAAGCAGTGAAAAATGATTGAGACACCAAGCTTAAATTCTGATGCCACTGCTTTCTTCTGGATAACTGGATTTGCAGTTAAAGCTATACTCTGAAAGACCTATGTAGCAACCTGAAGACCATCGTACTTACCATATTTCTTTGTGTTATGATATATCTCATTTAAAGATGTGCTCATTAATGAAGCTAGCACCAACAAATACTCTTATTTCACACTGATGAAACAATGTAACTAAGCAGAAGGCTTTCTATCTGAAGGTTCATTACTGCCCAGGAGGCCTGTTCAAGTGACATTTAAACAGACTGAACCAAGCTTGGTCAAAGTGTGAAATGTAGCTTCTTCTAACAATCACAATTTGCTTTTTCAGGAAGGTTAGTAATATTTATTAATACTGTTATAAATGAATACTTTATCTGCATATGTCTTTTGGACACTGCTTCTAGAAGCCACTACGGTAGATCATTGTAATTGTTTACATTTTTTTAAATTAAAAAATTAATGCTAGGGCCAGAGATTTAGCTCAGTGGTTCTGGCACCTGCCTCGCAAGCACAAGACCCTGAGTTCAATCCCCGGTAACCACATACAATGCTGGGCATGGAGACTCATGTCCACCAGCAATCAATACCACATACCACAGTGCTGGGCGTGGTGGCTCACGCCTGTAATCCCAGCACTCGGGAGGCAGAGGCAGGAGGATTGCTGAGTTCCAGGCTTGCCTGGGCTACATAGTGAGCTCAGAGTCAGCCTGAACTACAAAGCGAGACCCTGTCTCAAAAAAATTTTTTTAAAAATATTTTTAAAAATTTTTAAAAAGTGAAGTATACATTTATAAATTAAAATCAAAGTGGATTAGAGACCTAAATATTAAAACAGAAACTCTAGACCTGCTGCAGAACAGGATGGGTAGTACTTTTGCAGACACTGGCTTGGGGAAAGACTTTATGAACAAAACCTCTTTAGCATGTGAACTAGCAGAAGGAATCAAGCAATGGGATCTCATCCTATTAAAAAGCTTCTTCACAGCAAAAAGAAATCAGCAGCAGAGTGAAAAGACAACAAACAATCTGGGAAAAAAATTTTACCAACTGTTCCTCAGATAAAGGGCTACTAACTAGAATATATAAAAAGCTTAAAACAATACCCCCCATTTAAACACAATTCAAACCTGGGCATCTGAAATGAACAGCCTTTCTCAGAGGAAAAAGCCAAAGCACCTGCAAAGCCCATAAAGAAATGTTCAACATCATAGGTCATTTGAGAGATGCAAATGAAAACAACCCTGAGATTTCATCTCCCTCCACAAAGATTGGCTGCTATCTCAAAATTAGCCAGCAACGAATGCTGGCGAGGCTGCAGGGAGAAAGGAACCCTTCTCCACTGTTGGTGGGAACGTAGGCTGGTACAACCACTATGGAGATCAGTGTGGAGATTTCTCAAAAAACTAGGATTAGAGGTCATTCCCCTGCTAGAGTTATACATGAAAGAATTAAAAGATTCATATCACAGCGACCTATGTGCACCCATGTTTACAGCAGCTCAGTTTGTGATAGCTAAATCTTGGAAACAACCCAAATGTCCATCAACTGGAGACTGGATAAAGATGTGTGTGGGCCGCAGATTTAGCTCAGTGGTTCTGGCGCCTGCCTTGCAAGTGCAAGGTCCTGAGTTTGATCCCCTGTAACCACATACAATGCTGGGCGTGGTGACTCACTGCCCACCAACAATCAATACCACATACCACAGTGCTGGGCGTGGTGGCTCATGCCTGTAATCCCAGCACTCGGGAGGCAGAGACAGGAGGATTGCTGAGTTCTAGGCTTGCCTGGGTTACATAGTGAGCTGAAGACCAGCCTGAACTACAAAGCGCGACCCTGTCTCAAAAAATAAATAAATAAAGAAAGAAAGAAAGAAAGAACAACTAATGTTTATGTATTGTTATGTTTGAAATAAACATGCTTACTTATAGTCTGTGTGGTACAAGATGTAACAAAAACTACTGTTCAACCAAGATCTAAGCAATTTTTTCTACTATATTAATCGACAGAATTAAGTTTCTGAAAGATACAAAAGAAAGTAGGTATAATCTCATAACCTGGACCTTGCTAAAATGTGAAAATGGGTAGCCATGCAATGCAAAAACTGGTGGGACAAAATGTGTATTTCATTATTTTAGAGCCTGCTTATAAAATAATGTACTCACAATAATGTATCCGTCAGCTTGGCCAATAATTATGTTCCATTCAGAATGTGAAGATTTAATAATTATTATTATACAGGGCCTGGGATATAGCTCATCAGAGCAGTGCCTCCTTGGCAAGCATGAGGCCCTAAATTTGATTCTCAGTATAAAAACAAAATTATATAATTATTATCTCTTCTTTTCCCTAAATCTTTTTGTTGTTTTGTTTTGTTTTGCTTTGTGACCAAGAATTGAACTAAGGACCTTGCACTTGCCAGACAGGTATGGGAGCCACTGAGTTACATCCTCAAGCCTTGGAGGGAGAACTAGGAATTGAACCAAAGGCCTACCTGCTAGGCAAGCACTGTTCCACTTAGCATCTTCAGCCTGATTATCTTTTTTGAATATCACTAACATTTTGAAGCACAAAATAATTAATTACTATTTTTAATATCCTATAGGAAAGCTTAAAACATAACCAATAGGCACAGTGGTGCATGGCTATAATCCTAACCAGTTAGGAAGCTATGGTACAAGGATCACTGTTGAATTTGAGGTCAGGTTGGGCTACATAGTGAGTTCAAGGCCAGCCTTAACTACTTAGAGAGAGCCTGCCTCAAAAAAATAAACGAAAAGGGCCAGGTGTGCTGGTACACATCTGTAATCCCAGTACTTGGGAGACTGAGGCAGGAAGATGGCTGTGAGTTAAAAGCTAGCCTGAACTACACAGTGAGACTTTGTTTTAAAAAAACCTTAATTAATTAATAAAAGTACCACCAGCAAAAATTTATCATTTCTTAGGTACTAAACACCAAATAATAAAAATTATTTTTATCTCCAGTGAAGTTGATATGAGTGAAATACTGTTTATATGGGCAGCAAGGAAAACTCTTTAAGAGATTACACTAAAACAAACCCACAAAAGCCAGAAACCATGAGTAGAATTATGAAGAAACTGTTACACAACTAAAGTCTATGATACCAACCTGAAAATTTTCATTAAAGATTTTTTTTGAGGCAGGGTCTCTCTTTATAGTTCAGCCTGGCTCTGAACTCACTATGTAGCCCAGGTAAGCCTCAAATTCAGCACTCCTCCTCCCTCTGCCTCCCCAGTGCCGGGATTACAAGCGTGAGCCACCACGCCCAGTACTGTGGTATGTGACTGCTGGTGAGCATGAGCCACCATGCCTGTTATTTTTGTATGTGGTTACAGGGGATCAAACCAGGGACCTTGCACTTGCTAGGCAGGCACTGGAGCCAAGCTATATCCCTGGCCCTCATTAAAAATTTTAAAGCAATAATTCAAAGAAGGAGTTTAACCAATTTTTTAAATACTGCTTAGAGCTAGGCATGGTGATAGCATGTCTGTAATCCCAGCCATGGGAGTCTGAAGCAACAGGTTCACAAGTTTATGGCTAGTCAGGGCAACATGGCAACATCCTGCATCAAAAAATAAATCAAAAAATGGCCCAGTGATATCTAGAAGCACTTGCCTAACATGTGTGAAACCCTGGGTTCAATCCTCAGTAACACACACACACACACACACACACACGACTCTTTTATTCTAAATACAAAGCATCACTCTGATATTTTCTCTAAACTCAGAAGAGACCTCTGTAATTACCCCTTAAACATTTGTAAAGTTAGTTTTATAATACCAAATAGGAACAGATACCCATTGAAAAAGACTATGTCACTTCAGAATATTTTCAACTATTGATTGTTTTTGGCTGTTTTTTAAATACTAGGTACAGATTACTCCCAACTTTCAAAATACCTTTTAGAGTTAAGATATATAATCTTCTTGTAGTTTCTTTTAAAAATACTCTGAGCAGTCTATTTTAAAATATAAATATTTTATCATTAATTATAAAATCTCTCAGCTTAGCTTTTTGTTGTTAATCTGCTGGAGTGTGACATATAGAACAATGATTTTAGAATTAGTAAAATCCAAGTTGAATCTTGTTCTCATTTCCTAGCTAAGTAATCTTGGAAAGTTACTTATCTCTGAGCTTCTACATTTTTCATCTATTATATAGGGACAATAAAAGGACTTCATGTAGATATTAATATAGTAAAATTAAAGAGTAAGTAACTCCTAGCAGACTACGTGGCATGGTCACAACAAATTTAAATTATATCTCTAAGATTCTAGTACGCTCTTACCTGGAAATATGAATCCTAGAAATGAAAACAGAAACTCAAAGTGATTTTATTTTCTCACTCTGAGCAGTAACTGGTTTTATATAACATGCATTTTTGATGTCTGCTTTGATTTTGGGGCAATAAGAATTGTATATTTCCATCTCCTGTCCAAGTATTAAGCAGGCCCGACCCTCGTTGGCTTCAGAGATCAGGCAAGATCACATGTGTTCAGGCTGCTATGGCCATAAAAGAAAATTGTGTATTTCAAAGAAAAGGGAAGCAACTTATTTTCGCCACCATAACAACTAAAAAGCATTCATCAAATTCTTTCATGCAATGCTTGAGAAGTGTTAAGTCTTTTCTGAAAAGCAGTTTGGAAAAAAGTATCAAACATATCTTATGACCCACAGATTTTATATTCCTTATAATACAATACAAGGGTATTATTATGAGATGGACATAAAATTAGTTATTTACACTAATTTACACAGTGGAAAATAAAATGAAACTTGAATGTCCATAAAGAAAGGACCAATTACATTAATGCCTGGCTATGCATTTGAATTCTCTATGAACAAACAATTATTGTTTGGGTAATGGTATGGAGTAATGAACAGAGATTTTAAAAAATCAATTTATTAACCCTCTTGTAGTTGATGATATTTTATTATTTAAGCCATGGGTCTTCAAGCTAACAAAGCCAATACAAGATGATTAGGAAGACACGTTGAAAAAAGTTTTATTTCATTTATTTATAGAAGTGGACAATAAATCAATCAGAAAATTACTATATCCCTCAAGTTTAAAAAAAGTATGTATTTACCTGATGATGATGAAGTTAGTGAAGTAGAAGATGATGGATCAAGAGATGGTCCAAATAGGGGGTCCCAAGCAAGTAAATCACTGGTCCCTTTACTACCATGCCATTAAAAAAATAATTTTAACAAGAGAATATTTTATTAGCAGAAAATCTGGTCATGTATTTTTATTTCATAGAAGTCTAACAGCTCAGTAAATGTGATTAAAAGACTGGGTACATTGCCAATGGCTTATATAAATTAACTTAAGAGACTTTTAGCAGAACCTAGATGACATTTGGTTAGAATCTAACAATGTTGGGGGTGCTGTCAAAATGGGAATAATTTTGGCTGTACAGGAGAGAAGATTTAGCTCAGTGACCCTGCACCTGCCTGGCAAGCTCAATGTAGTGAGTTCGATCCTCAATACCAAAAAAAAAAAAAAAAAAAAAAAAGATTAAGCCTTACAAATGAAGGAAAGCAGCACAGAGAGTCTGAATAAGCTGTCCTAAGACATACAGCTCCTGATTCATTCCTAGTGTCTAGGCTCAAACAGAAAATTAAAGTGATATGAAATCCACTAAGATTTTACAAAGCCGTACTTATTTCAAAGATGTAGAAGGGGCTGGGAATTTAGCTCAGTGGTTCCAGCATCTGCCTTGCAAACGCAAAGTCCCAAATTCGTCCCTGGTAACCACATACCACAATGCTGGGCATGGTGACTCACGCCCAGCAGCAATCAGTACCGCATACCACAATGCCTGGTATGGTGGCTCACGCCTGTAATCCCACCACTCAGGAGGCAGAGGCAGGAGGATTGCTGAGCTGAGGCTTGCCTGGGCTACATAGTCTCAGGGCTAACCTGAACTACAAAGTGAGAGCCTGTCACAAAAAAAAAAAAAGAAAAGAGGAAAAGAAGGGCAAATGATTTTTTTAAAAGCCCTCTGATGGTGTGGATATTTTAATATACTAAAGCTGCCTTTGTTTTTAAAAATATCTTCAGAAATCTTAAAATAGCAGACCATCTACACTGAAAATGTTATGTTAATCTATAATACTATAATACTAGATACCTATCTAGTATCAGAACACACACTTATGCACACTATATGTCATAAAGCCTAACATTGTAACTGCATAAAGAACCCCTAAAATTTTTAATGCTAACCAAATAATCTTGCAAAACAATTCAATTAAGTCTACATTTTACTCATATAAGAAACATGAATTCAAAGTACTCTTTACAAATAGAAAAATAAAAATGGACTTGTAACATCAATTTAACAATTTCATTCATTTTAAAAAGACCTGGCAATATGCCATCTGGTCCTTTGCCCTTTCATCTGAGATACTTCCTCATTTTGAAGCTCATAAAATACAGTCATTTTATAACGTCAGACAAAATTGGAGAAATAAGAAAATTTCCATGAAAACTAGTTGCAATACAGATATGTATAAACTTGGATTTTATCACCATTTATTTAGGAACAATAAGGCCACCAAGGCCAACTACCAGTTCAATGAATTTCTTAAAAATCACTGCAGCTGGGCGTGGTGACTCACGCCTGTAATCCCAGCACTCAGGAGGCAGAGGCAGGAGGATTGCTGAGTTTGAGGCTTGCCTGGGCTACATAGTGACCTCAGGGCCAGCCTGGACTACAAAGCGAGACCCTGTGTAAAAAAAAAAAATCATGCCGGGCGTGGTGGCTCATGCCTGTAATCAGGAGGCAGAGGCAGGAGGATTGCTGAGTTCAAGGCTTGCCTAGGCTACATAGTGAGCTCAGAGTCAGCCCGAACTACAAAGCAAGACCCTGTCTCAAAAAAAAAAAAAAAAAAATCACTGTAAAAAAAAAAAATCAAAAAATTCCAACATGACTTCTTACTAGTTAGAAAACAGGATTAACATTTTAATAGTGCTAAAAATTCAGAGGTAATTCTCTAGAAAACTCTCTGCAAAGAATGGACAAAAGCAGGATACTTAAAGTGTAAATATAGGGTTGGAAGGTTAGCTCAGTAGTTCCAGTTCCTGCTTCGCAAGAGCAAGGTCTAGAGTTTGATCCCCGATCCCCAGTAACCACATACAATACTGGGCATGGAGACTCACGCCCACCAGCAATCAATACCACATACCACGGTGCTGGGCGTGGTGGCTCACGCCTGTAATCCCAGCACTCGGGAGGCAGACAGGAGGATTGCTGAGTTCGAAGTTTGCCTAGGCTACATAGTGAGCTCAGAGCCAGCCTGAACTACAAAGCGAGACCCTGTCTCAAAAAAAAAAAAAAAGAAAATGTAAATGTAATAGAAAGAATGAGATAAGCAGAGGACAGTGGGCATTAAAATACTATGTCTGATGTTATAATAGTGGTACATGTCACTGCATATTTGTCAACACTCAGAATATGTAAGGTCAAGATTGAACCCAAATGTCAATTAAGACTGAGTGATTATGAGGTGCCAAAGTGCAGGTGCATCAGCTGTAATAAATGTACCACTCTGATGAGGGATTCTGAGGAGGAGGTTGGAAAAATATGGGGTACCTCTGTGTCTTCCATTCACTTTTGCTCTGAACCTAAAAGCACTCTAAAAGGCCAGGGATTTAGCTGAAGGGACACCATGCCTACAGTGAAAGCATGAGGGCCAAAATTTGACCCTCAGTACCGCCAAAAAAAATAAATAAGTAATAAAAAATGAATAAAAGCATTCTAAAATATAGTTTACTTTTAGAAATGGAACTTACTCATTGGGTGTTGCAGATGGCTTTGATTTTGTCAATTCTTCATCTAATTAAAAAATTAAAATGTCAGAAAATTCATAAACTGAGAAATATATTTTAACAAAAAAGAAAAACCACATACATATCTAAATGCTGTATACAATTCAAAAATTTTAGAAATGATAATGTAATATGAGCGATTAAAGAGAAAGTACATAAGCTGAATTTCTGCTGAATCTTGACTTCTTCTGAAACATTTGGTAAAAAATTAGTTATTATCAACTTAACCTCAATATTCATTCAAATAAAATTATTGTTTAAAGGGGGAAAAGATAAGCTATAACTTTAAGAAACAGGAGAAAATGGTTAAACACATACATAAACTTTAATCAGGAATTTTAATTGATGAATCATAAAGGCATTTTCAAGTTCTAAAAATATTATTAATGATTATTATATTGGCCAAAAGTTATGATTGACTCTTGAAGGAAGTCCTATTTTTATAGACACCTGGAGCTACAGTCTGTTTTACTTTTATCATTGTGTTATCTCTCATTTCATAAGCAATAAAAAACATGAATAGCATCAGTAATGCAAAGTCGTGCTGGTATATAAGCAACTTTCCCTGTACTTTATATCATGTATCACCAATAAAGAGCTGATAAATATAAAGTAAATCAATCTAGACAATTGTAGCAAAGCACTGAGGAATAAGTACCATGCTATGCATAATACCCTTTCACATGACATTGTTCCATTTGGCCTGGAATGGCTCTTCTGTCTCAAGGTGCTTATTGCACTATTCTCCATTTTCCTGTATTTTGCCCTCCTTTATTTTCTTAACTCATGAGTCTCCATTTATTCTCATTTTCCCCAAAAATCTCTATCATCAAGCTACCACTCACACTTTTTAATGGAAACACCTTAAATTTGATATTTATTATTAATTCAAGAGGACCTTTAAATTGTTTTAATTTCAATTATATAGTTTTTCTCAGGCATTCTGTTTACAAAATTTATACTTTTTGAGCTATATGACTCAATTCTATTTTTGCAATCCCTCATTACTTTTAAGGTATAACTCTGCAAAAGGTGTTAATGTCCTAAAAGTTTTGTATTATTAAGTTATTTTCAAAATTGTACTATAGAAATTGCAATTGGGATATAACTAAAAAACAGATGAAGCTAAAGATTATCTATTTTATAAATGTCTTCTGACTTATGCAACAAAGTATGCCAGTAAAACACTTCACATTCTTGGTCAAATATTTATCAAATATCACCTTAACATTTAGTTTTGTTAATTCTGAATATATATAACTCTGAATATATAAGATGATTTTTAGGCACACCTGTTAGTGCTCCAAGAAGTACCATACGTAAGTTGTTTTATGTTTAAAGAAAATATCCTTCTAGTTGACTGTTAAAAAACTAGTAATGGTGAAAAAAATTATTTCTAGAACTACATCAGGCTGACAAGTTGCCCAACACATTTTAACAGATAAAACAAAGTGTTACACTTACTAGAAGAATTTCGATTCATCTGTACCTAAAATAGAAATGCAGAAACTATCATTAAACATCAATTTGGTAATAAAATATTTGGTAAAATGTAAATACTGAGAACCTAGTTTTGTTTTGGATATATCTGCTCAATTGTAAATTACATAAAATAAACAGGAAAAACTTTCAGTAGCTTTTGTTTTATATTTTAGAATAATACATACACATTTAATAAACAATGAAGCATTTCTAAAATATTAAAACAGTATCTAGGACCAGAGATTTAACTCAGTGGTTCCAGCGCCTGACTCACAAGCGCAAGGCCCTGAGTTCGATCCTGGTAACCACATACAATGCTGGATGTGGTGACTCATGTCCACCAGCAATCAATACCACATTACCACAGTGCTGGGCATGGTGGCTTACGCCTGTAATCCCAGCATTTGGGAGGCAGAGGCAGGAGGATTGCTGAGTTCAAGGCTTACCTGGGCTACATAGTGAGCTCAGGGCCAGCCTGAACTAGAAAACGAGACCCTATCTCAAAAAAAAAAAAAAAAAGTATCTATAGCAAGATACTGTAAAACAATCTAGTAATCTGGATTACTTGACTTTGAATATTTTGAAAATCAAAATTCAAACATTACAACTGCTTTTTAAAAATAGGCAAAAATAAAAAATCTTTTACTTACTGGACTGTGTCTCTAGTAGTACATGGAAAGAAAAAGACAAACATTTTTCAGAACACAACTTAAATTATCCTATTTTCCTGTCCTACTAATTTCTCTAAATCCCTCTAAATCATACTTATGATATATAGACTGTAAACACATGTACTAGTAGAGCAGAAAATATTTGCTAAGTAAACTGGGTAACAAATATATTCAAAGATATCCTCTTTTCAAATCTAATATTAAATACTAAAATTTTTGATAATTTTTAGAGTATGAAATTAATACATATTCATTTTAAAGACATAAAAGAGAGGTTAAAAAAGGAAAATTTACTTATTTTTACTGCTATGAAAGAAAACTTAAAACCACCCACATCTCCAAAGAGAGTTGCTTAATGCTTCAGCATATCCATCATTCCTCTAGGCTTTTATTTACATATATATTTTAAATTACATTACACTCTTACATAATAGAAATTTTTAATAGTTCACAATTTCCTGTATCATGTATGTATATATATAT
>PVIC010053905.1:0-11705 GCA_004025085.1 Thryonomys swinderianus
TGGCAGGCCTGATATCTGTGCAGTGCAGGAGCCACTAGGGGGAGCTCAGGAGATGCAATTGGGAAGAATAGATTGCTATACAAACCGACCAGTGAGAGAATGGGAAAGCAGGCCCCTCCCGGAAAAGTGGGTCCGCGATTAGAAGTCCTGCTCCCTTCAAGACTGCAGCAAACCTTGACCTCAGGCAGCGTGCAAATATTCTCACCAAGGTCCTTGCAAAGTCACTTTGGAATTGAGCCATCCTCACCCTGTTGGACCTTGGGTGTGGAGACTGAGAACCTTACAGAGAAGATCACATTTGCACCTGAATTTTAACATGTACAATGACCAGCTTCGGTTGAAACCGAATGATAACACTGACAAAATAGCAGGAAAATAATCATGGCATGGAAGACAAGGTATTTTTCTTCTGATTATGACTGGCTTGTGTAATTGCTCTCCCCTCATCAATAGTTTTGACACTGGGAAAAGTAAGTGAAATATTTGCTCTGAGACATTCATGCCCACAGAGCTCCTGTATCTGCTGCTAAGGTCTGCTCTACAGGGACACGTGAGGGAACCCCAAGGGCCAGGGAGGAACCACACAGAGGATCTGAGGGACCAATAGCTGGAGGTGAAAGGTGACAGGGATAGATTCTGTTCTGCAGATGGGAGAGAAAACTCATGATTCTGGTCTTTGGAGAATGTGCTGCTATATGCATTTCATATGGCTCTTGAGAAAATTTATCACTGTATTTGCTGGGGATCTTGAAGCCCTGATAATCTTCCCAAACTAAAAGCAAAAGGATAACATTATTGACAAATACAATAACTACAAAAGACAAAAGTTGTAAAATTAGAATAGAAAAAATATTCAAAAACTTAAGAGTTTGTCATTTGCAGTAACTACCTCCAGATGCCAAGTAACAGGGAAACATGACCCAAAGTGTAGATAAATTTTCATCTGCAGAAACTGAACTAGAGGAACATGGGGGACACAAAATACAAAGGTAGCTGAAATTGTGGTAATGGTATTTTATATATTTAAGAAACCAGAGCAAATATAGAGCATGTCAAGTGGAGACACCTGCTTCCTCTGCCGTCCGCTCCCCAGTGAGTAATCACAGGTGAGACCCCTGCCTGTCCCCTTCCAGCCCAGCTGACAACATGTGCAGCACCTGTGCTGCCACACCCTGCGACTGTCACCAAACCCTTGGGTTGTCTAGTAACCCACAGCGCTGTGGTCCTGAGTCAGATGAGGCCCTTTGATCTCTGGCCACGTCTGCTTGGGAGGGAAGTGGGTAGTGCCCAGGACTCAGACACAGCTTCACTGAAGTTCACCCTGGATTTAAATGTGACATCGGCTGACAGAATCCCCACTCCCAGGCACACAACTTAGGTTTCTATGTTAAGTATCAGCACATAGTGTAGTGTGCAACTCACAATAAAGCTCTCTGCGTTCATGATAAATTTTCATTTTGCTGTGGTGACAACATGCACACTCCCCTCCCCAGCTTTGTGGAATACAGAGGGCGGGGCTGTGATCTAACCCACCTCCTGGGCATGTTGGCAGCGCAGCTTCTTGCTCTGAAGGACATGCTCCTCTGTCCTCATTGGTTAGTCTCTCCATCCTCTCATTGGCCAGTCTCCCCATCCTCTCATTGGCCAGTTTCCCCATCCTCTCACACTTCAATTTCATGTGAGTCAGTTAAACAACTACAGCACATTCACTGCGTGGTGCTGGATGACAATTCTGGCTCTGTAGACTCTGCCTAGGGTCTTGGGTGCTGCTGTACCATGTTGGTTCCCACCGCTGAGAGTGAAATCCTTCAGCTCAGTCTGTCCATGGCTGAATGTTTCCACTGTAGGATTTGATTCCCTGTGATACCTGTCACGATTTCTGGGTTCTTATTTTCTTTTCAGTTTCCTAACTACAATGATGGGAATTGGGGTTTGCAAGAGTTTTCGTTTGTGTATCTCTTTAGTAATGTGTCTTCTGGATGTTTCACCTGTTTTATTTATTTATTGGCATTTATATCATCATTTTTGGTATTGGACATGAATTTTTCACCTATTATGTCTTCTGCTGTTTTTCCTTTCCTTAGTAGAGATTTGTCTATGTTACACTTTAATTAAGAGAAGATCATACTTAGCAAAATTTTTCTTGTAAGTATTCTTCATTAGCATGACATATGAAAACTAAAGAACATCAAAATAAACACAGAATTTCTTCCTTACAGTCTTTCTAGCATTTATAGATAAGGCCCTTGCATTTAGACCTGGTGTTCCTCTTGAAGTAATGAGGTGGGTAATAGAGTTTTCTCTTTCTCTATGTAAACACTCTAATCTCGAGTGATTTTATACTACTTGTTGCAAATCATTTATATCTTCATAAATAGGCATTGCTCCCTTTGAAAGACCAGCTGTTCAGCTCTGAGTCTTCTGATTATAGACTAGAAGTGAAATTCTCAAATCATTTTGCAACAATATGTTTAATTTTGAAGAAGTAACACATTCTTATGGTACCTGTATCATTTTATATCCTATAAAACTGCATGGTTTTCTTTTGCCCATAGACACTGACAGTTTCTGCTTTTGATATTAGTCACTGGGATATTTTTCACTAATTCTCATTGTGATTTTATTAATATGTTCCTGATACCAAATGATGTAGCAGGAGGCTCTGAACCTCATTCTCTTTGTTCTGAATAGTCCCTGAATTTCTGAAGAACTGGACGGAAAATTCATGATTCAGGGCTTTGGAGAATATCTGCAAGATTCATTTCTTCTCAAAATTATCACTGTATTTTCTGGGGATTTGGCACATGTAGTAATTCTCCTAAACTTCCACAGGTGAGACCTCTGTCCTATCTCCTTCCAGCCCTCTGATGTCACGTGCAGCCCCTACCTTGCCACACATTTTGATTATCACCAAAGCCCTCAGGTAGTTAGTGTAACCATCAGGCTCTGGTTCTGGATACAGAAGAGACCCTCTGGCCTCTTTCATTGTCTGCTTGAGAAGGAAGTGTTAAGTGCTCAGAGTTCAGGCCTGACTTCCCTGAGGTTTACCCTGCATTTGCTCTGCCTGGATTTTAAATGTGACATCAGCTGATAGACTTCCCACTCTGGGCACATCCTTGGAGCTCGGTGCCTCTTGTGGGCAGGGGCTACCTCCTCCCCTTGTTAATTCCCCTCTGTCTTCCCATCTGCTGAGTTCCTTGCAGTGGGAGGGGCTCATTGTAAATCCCCTCCCCTTCTGGGGCCCCACGTTCTGGATACACAGTGTCAATGCAGCAGTGCTTGCCTGGGCTTTGCCATGGTCCAAGCACACCCGCTGCCATGTCTCGCACTTGGGGAGGCTGCAGGGACACTGCTCACAGGATGGTGCAGAGGACTGGAGGGAGGGAGGCAACTGTGGGACTCAGTTGGGAAAAGGACACAGGTTTTTCCCACCTGAAAAATTAATGCTCTGGCAACTCTACAGCACTATGTATTTTGTCACAAATTTTCTAAAAAGTTTGTCCTGAGCCACCTAGGTAAAATTTGAAACAATCGCCACACCAAAATTCTGCCAAAAGCTCAGCCTGTGAAGTTATTAGAACTGGAAAGGGCCCTCAGATGTCAGTACTCCTGAGAGGGGCCTGACTAGTAATGGCGTCCTGAGCTCAGATCACCAGTGGTCCCGGCAGCAGGCAGAGCACAGAGGCCTGAGAAGACCAATGGCTGTTGGTGTGGACGTAGAGCTTGTGCTGAACAGGGCCGCTCAATGCTTGTGAGTGAGGGAAGAGGATCAGGAGATGGACACAGGACCCTGAGCCAGGGACACTTGAGGACCCTGCATCTGAGGAGGGTTCCATCCTGGGAGAGGCACAGGCCAGGTGTGAGGCTGGAGCCTGTGTCCTGAGGTGCAGGCTCAGGAGGAGAGTCAAGAGGTTATGTGTTCTTAACTCTCTGGTTTTGAGGGTGTTTCTACTTCTTGCCTCTTCCCCTTCTGCGTGCGTCCTTCCCAGTGACTAAACCCAAGTCTTCATGCGTATTCCTGCCCTCACTCTGCACTGATCCTGAGAAGCCTCCTCTCCACAGAAAGACACAGAAGCATAGAGAGACTGAGGTGGACATAGGTACACAGAAAGAAAAGGCAGAGAGGAAAGGCTGGAGACCACATATGATCCAGGAGACCACCCCTTCACCATCTATGTCATCAAACTGAACCTCATCTCCTGATTTCCATTCAGCTCTGACCTCAGGAATGGAATAGCCACTGAAGACCTCAGTGCCATCATGAACTATGCACCTCTGTAGCCCCCACTTCTGAGCTTTGCTGCACTGGGGGTTCAGCCTTCCATAGTGACCTTTTGGAGTGTATTTAAGATCCAAAACATAACATTCACTTTGAACCCTTTGTGCTTGTCCCTATTCAAATTTAGCAGTCGAATAAAGACTTTGGTGATTTATACCCTGCTGCTGTGTGAACTGTGGCCCCGGCGAACAAGTTATGTCCTATCAGTATTTCACCTGGTGCAGGTATCAGTTATCTTCATGGTGCACCTATATTAACAAAACAGAGCATTTCTCTTGTATAAATAGCTATAAAGGGCATGTGATTATCAAGTAGAGAAGTAACAGAAAGGCAAGGGTCTCAGCTTCTGGGCTGAAGAGGAAATCTCAGAGGCTGACAGGAAATTCACACTTTCCTGTTGTGGGAGGGGAATGAACTGAGAGCCAGCCTGAGATCTTGAGCAGGAGGCCTTCAAGGCTCAGTCTCTGTGCTCTTGTTGTACAGTAATTTGTGGCTGTTTCTGCAGCATCAGTGCTATTCATTGTGAGGGAAATTCAGTTGTTATAGGTGCCCTTGAACATCTTGAGCCTGCTCTGCAGGGCTGAGTTGTGGCATTTATCATCATCCCCATAGATCTGTGTCAGGCATTCAGCCTCTTCCCTGGGGGCTGGTGGATCCAGCCTACACCTACACCAGTTGTTCTCAATGAGAAGCCAGAGAAGAAAGAGGTCATCTTGAGCATCTAGGTGTGTGTCACCGGTCTGAGTCAGACTCATTCAGAGTAACCTGGACAGAACCTCTGTGCAGAAAGAGAAAAAAAAAAGGTAGGATGGTTCACTTCTAATTAGCTGTGTGCTCTGCCTTAGTCCTGAGAGAGAAAGGATAAAATGTAGAGAAATCCTCAGAGATCAGTGTCACTCAAGTGCTGGGACCTCCCACTTGGTCCATTCTAACTGCCTCACACAAACGCTTCTGGATATAAGCAGAAGAGTCCTCTACCCTGCACCCTGTAGCCCTGCTGAGATCCACACTGCAGGACGTTGCACACTTATGAGAGCTACTCTGGGCCAAGGACCCAATAGAAATAGACAGG
Organism: Thryonomys swinderianus; assembly: GCA_004025085.1. NCBI lineage: Eukaryota > Metazoa > Chordata > Mammalia > Rodentia > Thryonomyidae > Thryonomys > Thryonomys swinderianus. The sequence continues at coordinate 5,352 of PVIC010053905.1, forward strand.
TTCCCTTGGTACAAATGATCATCATTGACAGGTAGCCCGAGAAGGCATTATAAATACTATTCATTACTTAAGTAGCATTTTGTTTATGTTCACATGAAAACATTGGTCTCTAATGAAAATTTCATGAAAAATGGCCTCATTCATATTCATCTTTTTACTTCAGTAAAAATCACATGAAGAAATGAGTCATTTATAATAATATTTAGGTATATTTTCAATGGATGGAGTAAAATAACCCATTAAACAGTGTTAGAGTATATAGTAGACATCCCTGTCTAGTACTGCCAGATTACATGTAAATAGCACATTATGCTTCTATTTACATAATTTGACTGCATTTCAATTTTGGAATCTGGCCTGAGCTTTACATGACTCAAATAGGCATGTCAGATAGCTGCATTGAGCTAGTATCGCTGCTTGGCAAACAGTTGCTGGAGGCTTAACTCTGTGGCATAGCAGGGATTGGACAAGGTCATTTCTACCCAAGATCCTCCCATCTCCAACCAAATCCCTTCCCCTGAATCAGGACTTCTCTTTGACTTATGGGTCACTGCTTAATTGCAACCCAGTCTCAGCATCCTTTGATCTCTCCAAGCAAGATAAAAGCTGCCTTCCCCCTTCACATCCCTGCCTGCATATCAGCCATCTCCAAATGATTCCTGCCAACAGGGAGAAAAATGAACAGAGTTCAGAGCCTTCTTCAGGCCATCCACAGCTGTGGACCATGTCATGGGGAAGGTGAGCCCCTTACTGAACCTCCTACTCTGCAGGGAGATCATAAAAGGGTGGACTTTGCTATGATTGGTTCCTTGAGGCTAAATAGTGACTAACCAAGAGTCCAGATGTCCTTGTCCTTTTCCTTTCTCTGGGGGAGGCCGACCAGTAGTCAGCTGGAGACACCTAGGAAGCACATGGCCCCCTCCCACTGCCCCACCCATGAGGCTACAACATAAATAGTGGCCAAAGTTGGAAGATGATCTGCCCATCCCCATCTTGTTCCATCCATGTCATCCCACACAACTTCTAGATCTGAGCCTCATTTTGCTTTGATTACAAAGTCACTGAATGCAGCAAAACAGGCAGTGTTTACACAGTGACTCTTGTCTTCACAACACAATGGACATTCAGGTGGTGAGAATGGAGTGGCCCACAGAGAGTGATTCCCTGCAGGATGCAGTTCAGTGCATGACCCTGTGCAACATTCATGAGAGGAGACTGGACCCATCCAGTAGCTCCCCCTGCTCAGAGGTGTGGCCAGCCAGGGGCATCAGCACAAAGATAAAGCATGGGGGCTGTGGGAGTAAAATCTGACTGATAGAGGATCCAGATCAGGTTCAAAGTCCAACAGGAGCTGTGTGTAGTTTGGACCAGGAAGTCACAGGGGGTGCATCTGTGTAAACATGCCCCCTTCATTTTGATATGTGAGATGAATAGCAGGAATGAATTTTCATGTAAATTATAGATATTGCAAGACAGAATAGCTCTCTAGCTGGCTTACTTCACTTTCCAGCTCCTTGGTTTTGTCACTGGAAGCAATCCTTTTATCAGCACGAGAGCATGATCAGCAGCACATGACTGAAGGAAGACAGAGACAACCTCAGCAAGGTAACGTCCTCCAAGCCAGATATGGGTTTTTGCAATACAGAGTCCAGGACCTCCCACAAGAGGTATTATCTATGTGCCCAGGAAATCCCTGGGCCTCACTTCCACTAAATGCCATGTCTGTAGAACAGGAACCCATGATGCAGAGAGAAACATGATCCAGGTCCTATAGATGAGAACATTCACAGAAGTGTGTGAGTCCACATAGAGTTCCCTGAACACCTATCTGTATAGTAGAAAACCTGGAGGAGACTTAGCAGGTTTCACCATTGCCCACTGATGCAACAGGCATCATGGGTGATGTCGGTCAGGGTGACCCAGTGGAGATCCAGATTACTAGTGAGCTGGTTTATCTCTACTGGGACACTCAGGTTCTGCAGGACACACTGATATCAGGGAGGACACAGTGCTGTGTTGGTGACTACAGAGGCTGATCTTTTCCATTTCACTTCACACCCTTGTCAGACATGGGCACACTCCAATCTGAGTCTCCCTGAGTGTGTAGTACCAGATGCCTACAGGAATGTCTCCCTGATTGTACAATCAAAAGTGTCCCCAAGGACACAGATGTATGTCCTAAGAAAACCAGGAGAAAACTAACTTTGCTAAAGACTTTGCTAAAGAGAGGAAAAGAAGTAAGACTGATACTCCTGAGACCCGAGGGTTCTCTCAGCAGGGCCCGGCAGGCGGTGGAGGCAGAGGCTGCACAGGGCTGTTTTCTCTTCTCTGCCTTTTCTGCCATCTGTTGCTTCACATGTTCTCTCATATGGACATGGGTGTTGTATCTGCTTCACCATGAGCCCTCTCCCATGACACTGAGTGCATGAACATGGTGAATTCTGTGCTCTCATAACTAAGACTTCATGATTGTGTAACTTTTTGATCTTTCACCTGTTTGGTCTTATTTTCCCAGGTTTCTCTCTCGGGGACAGTGCATTTCCTGAAATTTGTGACTTCTGTGCACTACACAGAGTCCTTAAGATCATAGTTGATAGATTTCTGGTTTTCTTGAAATTAATGTAATATTTTCCCTCCAAGTAGGACATGGAAGAATCTGTCTAGAGCCAGATCAGAATTTCTTTCTCTTCCAACATTTCTCCTTTCCTTCTCTCCCAATACAAAAGAATCCTCATCTTCAGCTCCTGGTGCTTCCAGAGGTACCATGATTGCTGTGCACCCCCAGTAGCTCTCTCCTTCACCCTGCTCCTCTCGAATCCTGCAGCCTTTCATCATCTCCCCCTCGGTGTTCCTCCTCTGTGGAGAGGTGTTGAGCTCCTTCTGTGCAGGAACCGAAGCTCATCAACGATCCTGGATCTACCCGGTTGTGGATCTGTCTGTGATTGTGCAAAATGCAGACTTATGTCACTCATGCCCATGATAAATGCTGACATTTTCCCCAGATTTTATAAACTTGAATACATAAGTAATGATTTTCTATGTTTTTTACACTTTGGAGAACAAGCCAGAATCGTTCTCTGTGTTTAACTTTAATCTCTCCTTTTATGCAGGAGTCTGAAATCTCTAATAATAAGTGACAAGACAATCATGTGCACTCATTGACATATGAAAAAGAAACAGAAGGAAACTCATGACAAGTTATAGAGACTTCAGAATTCTAGAGGAAATTTGAAGTCATAAGATAAAACGATGATTTAGTGATGGTTCAAGCTGTGGCATGTTCTGGAAGATGTTCACATCTTGTGATGGAAACAGACCATCTGTGTATTACTGAAACTGTACATTAAGTTTTGAACATCAAGTTTAGTTTTTGGGCTACTTCTTTTCTCCAGAAATGTATTATGTGTGATAGCTTTCCACTAATATTTTAATGGCATTTGTGTGAACTTTACACACATACAGTAAGATAAAATTTTAAATATACTGTTCATTGAATAGGATTTTACATATTAAATCACTTGTGAGTGCACCATAATAACACTTAACATACATAATCATCACCATAAGAGAATCTATAACTATTTCTAATTATTCCCTCTCTGATTCATTTCTCACAGGCCCAGGAGGCTGTAGCTCTACTTTCTATGTGCTGGGACATGAAAACGTAGATATTACATGTCACAAGAGTCACATGGGAGGGGCTATATGTATCTATCAGCATCTGTTTCCATGCATATTCACACAGTTAAAGAATATTAATCTCATGTATGAATATATTTTATTAGCCTTTTTCAACTGATAGATTTCTGGATTTTTCTACATTCTGGTTATAAAGAAGTTTTAAGAATGTCTGCTTGCTGGAGTTTGTGTAAATGTGCAGTGTCAGCACTCTTAATTAATTACCCAATGAATACTCATATGAGGAATTCATTTTCACCAGGATCTGGGCCAGATGAATGCAGCAGAATCTTTTTTGATAGAAATGGTACTTTGAGTTCTGTACAGTTGAGAGTGTGTCTTCCATTAGAAATAAACTGGTCTAATTGAAACTTAAGAGAGAAGGAAATAAAAATGGAATAAGTGTTTCAGGGATAACTATTATATGGAGAAATCCCCAATCCAGACAGAAAATTGACTTTCACCTTGTTTAAATATGTTCTTGGGCTGTGCACATATAATGGAACTGTAGTTAAAGTGTAGTACATTGAAACAAATGGACAAAAGTAGATATTTTTACTATACAAGGTGCAGGTCCATGTACATAAATATTTGGAGTTGTATCATTTTATACTTTTAAATGTTATGAAAAGAAAATGAATCAGACTTCTTTATATCATACCAGATAACTGTGTAGTTCATCTCTCTGTGACTTTACTGACTGCACCTCTTCCACACACTTCTTTTTTGTTTCCTTTTATACTTTAATTGAATGTGAACAACTAGCTCCAATGTGGATGTACACACTCACATTTCAGTTGAAGCTTCCAGTTTCTCATGAAGTTCAAACTTCTCTGCAGATGAAACAATTTGTGTACAAATCTGCATCTAAGCACTTCAGGAAATCATCATTAACTACTAGGTACTGGACGTGGCAGGGCACAACTGGCAGTGGACTTCCAGCTCGTCACCTTGTTCCCTCTGTGACACGTTCACAGCATCATGGTCAGCATCAGTCGTGGTCTGCAGGAAGAGCACTGGGCCTCCCCGTGACCCCTCTGGTATCTTGTTTCACCTGGTACCATTTTCAGTTGATTTACTCTGCAGCAGACACTCACTGTTTGCGCTCAGCTAGCTTCAGTTTAATGTGACATGTTTTATCCTTCTGTGACATGTACAGTCATTTTGTTTGTATACAATATACACTGCGCCAATTTTACTTGTATGCAGTTTATTTGATGAATGAACTAGTGACACTCAAAAACTTGAAGTGATATTTGAAAACAGTACCAGTATTTGACAGTTTTATCTCAACACAGTTACACTCGAACATTTTCTGTGTTTATCAATGATCTTTCTTGGAAAAGAAAGTGAATGTAGTAAATAATACATGTGCAATATTTATAAGTAGTGATGCCTCAAGACAAACTTTTGAAAAGTTAGTTGACAAATTTTTGGATCAACCAAAAAAAAGAGTGACCACTGGGCTTTCTATCGCACTGTTGGTGTTTTGTTCTCAATAACATCATTTTGAATTTATTTCTTATTAAAATGTTTGTTTTAAGACTCTTCTGACCGTATAATGTAGATATTTAAGTGTAGGTAGATGGGAACATCGCTTGTATGTTATTACACAGTGGACATGTATTTTTGTCTATTGATTAGCTGTTTCATGCTATGGATGCATCATAACCAATGGATTCTATGGATGGATCATCTTGCCTATGACAAACATGCAAGATCATATATTTATAGCCATCATTACAAGCTCATAATATATTTCCTATCACGTTTAGTATGTATATTATATACTTCAAAAATTGTTCTTGATTGAGGAAATGATAAAAATGATAGAAAAATTGGCAACACTTTTTCAGAATTCATTAAACTGGATTTTTTTCTTTTGAGGTCACTACGTGTCCTAGTGAAACAATACTTTGGGATGTTAGGATTTTCATCGTCTGAATTTTAATTCCTTGTTTGCTTGCCATTTCTCTTAACCCATATCATTATTTTAATCCATGTTATACTGAACTTAAAAAAAAATTGCTCTCTTGGGGTGAACGCTGTTCTGTGTGTGTCCCGTTCGCTCCCTGCTGGTTGTAAGTGCTTTTGCAGGGAGGTTTGTGTCTGGGCTCCTACCGAGGTTCCCTCACTGTGTCTCTTGCACAGTAATACACGGCTGTGTCCTCAATTCCCAGGCTGTTCATATGCAGAGCCAGCGTGTTCTTGCCATTGTCTCTGGAGATTGTGAATCGGCCCTTCACGGAGTCTGTGTAGTATGTGCTATCACCATTACTACTTATAGTTGAGACCCACTCCAGCCCCTTTCCTGGAGCCTGGCGAATCCAGCCCATCCAGTAGCTACTGAAGGTGAATCCAGAGGCCGTGCAGGAGAGTTTCAAGGATGCTCCAGGCAGCACCAAGCCTCTCTGGACTCCACCAGCTGCACCTCAGCCTGGACACCTGCAAACACAGAGACATCCTGCTCAAGACACTATCACATGGGTCCACTGTTTATCCCACTCATGTCCACTCACACCCTCAGTTATCTTCTTTTTTCCTTTCTGTAAACTACCTTCTAAAGCAGCAACCAGAAAAACCCAGGGCAGGACCAGCTCCATGGTGAGCTGTCTGTGCTCAGTCCTGATCACTGAGTGGGAACAGCTGAATCCAGGGCTGGGCTCCTCTGCAGAG
>PVIC010053906.1:0-11698 GCA_004025085.1 Thryonomys swinderianus
AGCCACCACGCCCAGCATTATATGTGGTAACCGGGGATCGAACTCAGGTCCTTACGCTTGCAAGGCAGGCGCCGGAACCACTGAGCTAACCCTCCGGCCCGATCCAGCAGATTTTTAAGGGGAGCATTATCAACACTGAAGGTACCCCACCCCCACCCCGTATCTGTACAACAGGATATTTGTTTATCTAACCCCCCCCTCTCCTCACCTGTGGTCTGGTACACTTTGACCAGATCCTAACAGACAGGGGCACTCTCTCCTTACCTATCCTCCAGGCGGTGACCTGAGGGCCATCTTCCCAATCTCCAGTGTGGTTAGCCCAGGGTCAGGTGAATAACGAGGAAGTGAAATCGAGGGCACTGAAAGTTTGGAATGCCCCGGCCCTCCTGGGGTCTCCCATCATGGGAGAGCACGCCCTCTGGCGGCCACTGCCTTCTCTGTACAGGACAGCAAAGAGCTTCAGGATCCGAGGCACTCAGCCAGTGACCTGGCTTCCTGATGCCTCACCTTCAGACCTAGGTGTTGGATTGTGGGGCAGTCAGTACAGCAATCAGTGTAAGACAGATCTGCAAGTTGGGCCTCATCAGAAGACAACATTCTTCTAGCCTGGACACACCCACCAAGCCTGGCTCCTTGCCTTTTGACTCTCTCCTGTATCTTTATGCTAATGTGTTCTCCATTTATTTTCTGTACTCCTCACCAAGTATAGTTCTACTTATTAAGGACTGCACATGACAATGTATACCTTCAGTGCTGGGGCATACCTGACAGTACCCTAGCCAGGAATGGCTTGAGGACTTAATAAGTAAGGACTTATTACTAAATCGGCAATTTTATTTATCATTGATTGATTAGTAGTGAGGATTGATCTTGGGCCCTTTTGCTTCCAAGGTAGGTATGGTACCACTTTGAGCTAAATTGTGGTAGCAGTTTTCTATTTTCCAATTTTAGTATATGTGCTGCCGAAGCGAGCACAGCAGTTTTCTATTTTTATCTCACTTGAACTCTCAGCATTTTATTAACTTCCCTCCATTTTGAAACCTTTCTCTTGGATTTTGATTCTCTCCTGGCTGCTGCTTCTGAATCATTTTCCTTGGTCTGAATGTATCATTGCTGATACACCAATGGTTCTCATTTCTGTCTAGATTTCCCTCTTGAGCTCTAAACTCATGTATCCAGTTCCTTCTGAAAGTCCCACAAAGAGCTCAAATACATCCAAAATTAAAACTTGTACAGTTCTTTCCTCATTTACCGGCCAAGAGGCACACAAGTTATGAGATGAATGTGAACTCCAGAACCAAGTTCTGATCCCAGCTCTGCACAAGCTCTTCTATCTTTAGCAGAAAAGCCTGAGTTTCCTTATCTGTAAAGTAGGAATATCATTTGCTGCGTGGTTGGTCTCCATCACCCACCCAGAGTCTAAATTCCTGGAGGACTGTTAGAAGCAGCCCTTTCTTAATCTGCAGATCCATTTCCTCTGTATTTCTGGTTCCTTGAACATACCAGATATACATGCTGCACCTTGGACATTCTTTCCTTAGCCAACACCTACTTTTCCATACCCAGCACATTACCTACCACCTATTATTCTTCAGGTCTCAGCCCACAAGTCTTTTGAGAAGTGACTTGAATAGGTGCCCTTCAACTGAGTGTGGGAACTATCTTAAATCTTCATTTATGCCACTAGTCACATGCATGAAAACTTAGAAAAGAAGCAAGCAAAAGACAAAGATGGTTTCCAGGAGTGTGTATTACACAGGTCTAAGTGCAAGAAATGGCAACAACTACTATGTTTGCTTTAATAACTCATTAGGTGTCAAGATGATGTCCTGATGCTTTTGATGGTTCCCTGGTTCCTGGCCCCTCCAGAGCTGGCTGGGTTCAGTCTCTTGGGTGATTGGGCAGCCTCTCTGTGGAACATTCTGCCTCCTGTCGCCTGAGGCATCAGGCACTTTGGTGATGCTCAGGAATGGGTCTTCTTTCTTTACTTGTGGACATTCAGACTTATGTAGCTGGCTCTGGGTGAGAACCTCGTGAGGTGGATAGGCCAGCCCAGTAGAACTGAGTGGTTGTGACTTCCCCTCCTGCCCAGAACACAGATTCTTAGGATGAGCCAAAGCTGTGCTTTCCAAATCCTGAGGATCAGCTAGTCCACCTGCCATTGTTGTCTTTCTGTTCGGGGATTCCCTGTCTGGGCCCTCAGTAAGGAATTTCCAGGACCATGTAGCTGGCTTCTCAGTGGTGGAAGGGGCAGCAGAACAGCTTGGGGTACAGAGTCCTGAAGAGCTGGGACAAAGTGCTGTTATTACCTGGGTGTGGACGTGCTGGGTCTTTAAGAACCCTTCAGAGGGGCTGAGATCTGTGGGTCTAGACCTACCCAGGCCAGGGGCTGGTAAGGAAGAGCTGGTAGCCTCCTCAAAGGCTTGTGGGTTCCCGAGCCTCCTCTGGGAGACACTAGGACCTTCTGTTCTGAAAGGCCCCACTAGGACGCCTGGGACCACTGGACCCTGATTCCTTGGATCCTTGGGCAAAATAATTTCTTCTCTCCTATGCTCTGCTGCTCCTCTGGGGGTTAGATTCTGGCCCACTTCTGGGGTGGCTGCAAAGCTTGGCTCCTGTACAGCCTGGCTGCTCTCTGTCTCCTCATCGGTGTCATCCTCTGAGGAGTCTACCTCACGGATAGCTTCTTGCTTTTGCAATGACTCTCGTCGTTCAGCTCGGTCCTGCCGGAGTGTGCCTAAAGCCCGTGATGGAGCAGGCTGCAGGACTCCCTTTCCTTGCAATGTACTTTTCCCAGACAGGACAGCTCTGGTCCCAACTACATCCAGAGAGCTGGCTTCTCTGGGTGGCAGTTCCTTCTTTAGCTCACAGTGGGGCAGGTCAAGACCATGCTTGTGAGAAGACGTCAGCTTCTTCTCAGAGGCAGCCAGTGCAGCTGCCAGTTTCTCAGTGGACTGCACCCTCTTAAGCAGTGGTGAGCGAGGTGGCTCTGCACTCTTGGGCCTGGAGAGCTGCCTGCTTAGTGGAGGTGACAAGTGGAGTTTGGTGGGAAAGGCCTGGGCTCCATGGCCAGACAGTGGTGATGGGGAACGCTGAGGTGAACCTGCTGGTGGTGGAGAAGGAGTGTGGGCCAGTGGTGACAGTGGGATGCTGCCTGCTGACTTGCGCCGTGGAGAGCGATACTGGCGTTGGAGCTTGGGTGCCAGACCATGGAGGGAGCTGGGCCGCGTGTGCGCAGAGCCAGCTGGGGAACTGGGCACACTGGAGCTGGGGGAGCTGCTCTGTGACGAATTTCCTCCGACTTTATACAAAAGACAGACAACAGAGCCTTGTTAGGTGCAAGAAGGAGGAGTGACTGAGGCAAGAGACTGTGTCCAAGAATTCACCCTTGGAGTGTGCCACCGTGGCTCCACACTACAGAAACAAAACCATTCCCTCCCTTCACCAACTCCCCCCAAGACTACTGGATCTTTCCCTGGCAGGCTGAGAGAGATTCCAAGTGGGACATGTGGGAAACAGAGCCCAGACACTCCCCTGTTTCCCAGGGGGTTGCCTCTGCTCTGCATGGAGCCCTTCGTACCTGAGTGTATAGCATCAGGGGCCACACGGTAGCCCTGCGTGGGAGATCGAGGAGAAAGGCTATAGCTGTGTGTGGGAGAGCCTGGCCCACTCTCCCCTGATGACAAGGAGCGGTTAAGGGAAGAAAGACTGCGGCTGGTGTGCAGCAGGGAGGCCTGCTTGGTTATCTTCCGGAACAGGGAGCTTCTCTTTCTGCAGAGAGGAGTCCACAGCTGAGAAGGTGCACAAGGCATAACACTCCAGGGCCAGGGCTAAGGCTCCCGGCACAGGCTGACACTCACGAGCTGAGATTAAGCCTTGCTTACCTTTCTTGCCCATCCTTCCCCCGGCTCTGCTTGCTTCTTCGGGCCATCTTGGCCTTGTAGCTGCCTTTCCGAGCTGGCCCCACTTTAATGGATGTGTTCTCCAGGGGAGTTGTTGAAATAGATACCTTGTTGCCACTCTGGGAAGCAGAGCAGACAGGAGGCTAAATTATGATGGTGGTGGGTCTTCCTCTGGCCTTACTCTTTGGCATGGCTGTATCACAGCTCTAGGTTTTGACCCTGCACCAACATGTCTGAACAAGACCCATCTTAACTCTCTCCAATTAGGAAACTGCTTCTACTGACACTCAGACTGGCTCAGGGGTAGGAAGACACAGAAGAGTTCCTCCTGTCCTGATAGCCACTTCTACTCATAGCTGAGAAAGATTCCTGGGCCTTGGCCAGTGAAGGTGCTGCCTTCTGGAAAAAACTCAGGGCTGTACCCTCCCACTTCCCTATTCATGAGGTTGAGGTCTCTCAGAAACTGCAGTGGGCAACATCCTTAGCACTAACCTTCAGGATCAGCTCCACCACCTCGGTGTGCACCAGCCCATGCACAGGCTCCCCATTGACATGGGTGATGAGGTCACCCTGACGAAGCCCAGCCTCACTGGCTGGACCTCCATCTTCCACATGCTGTTCCAGAAAGAAAAGTTTTAATCTGAACCTGGAGCGTGAAGTATGGGGCTTGTTTCTGCTCAGTAAGCACTGATCCCTTTAACCACCACCCTTTGACCTCTGTGCATAGTGGAGAGTGACAAAAGGAGATATACAGGCTCTACCAAGGGAAAGGAAGAAAAGTGATCAAACTGGGATTCAGCAGGTCTAGATGGTCAGACATACCCACACCATGTGGTGCACAGTGTAGACATCTGAGTCACCCATGTAGACACGAATGGCCCGCAGAGTGAAACCATACTTCTTGCCAGCGCGGTGGATGATGATGGGAGGCCTCACGCTGCCAAGGGCTGGCAAGAAGTCCCTACTTGGAGAAGAGTCCCTGGACGATGGGTTGGATGACTGGGAGCGTGGGGACATGGGGCTGGCCAATGGAGAACAGGTGTGGTGTTCTAGAACAGAAGGAGCCAGGACTTAGTGGGTCACAGGCCTTGGCTTGGCTATGCTCGGACTAACCTGCTGCCTACCGCCCAGCTCTAGTTACAGATGGAGCTGGAGTCCAGGCACATCCTCCCCACAGCTCCTGACCCACAAAGACCTCTCACCTGTCCCGAGCTTCCCAGGCTCATACAGGGCCTGGGTGTCAGGAATGATACAAATTCTTCATGCCTTATTTAAACATCACAATTACCCTATGAGCCAGCCACTATTATTATCCACCTTTTTTAAGTGAAGAGGCTTAAAAGCATTAAACAACTTGTCAAGGTCATGAGCCTTTAGTGGAGCCAGGATCTGAATATTAGCTCTTTGCCTCAAAGCTTACAGTTAATACTTGAGCTGTCCTGTCCTCTGAAACAATCACAATCCCAAGATACCAACATACACCTTCAGAGAATTCTACTTTCCGAACCAAAAGATACATAGTCTCTGATACCTGCACACACACATCCATCTGCCACTCAGGCCCCTGTTCAAGCCCATGCAGATTCAAGGATCTTTCCCTATGAGTTTTTTTCTTAGCTTCCTAGACACCTCACCTGCGGGAATGAGGAGGGAAAGGGCTGTCGCTGAGGCAGACTTGATTACTTTGTTGACAGGGCGAGTGGTGCGTTTCTCTACAGCGTCCCCAGAGAGCAACCGGTGGCGAGCCCTACGCACAGCCAAGTCACTGATGGCCTTGGCTGTGGCTCCTTCAGCCAGCTGTGGGTTCCCACGGGCTCGGGTCTCCATGGCTGCCAGCCCAAGTGAACAATGAGATCAGCTGAGCCTCCCTCTCTGCAGTACCCCCAACCAAAGCCTTTGGGTGTCCCCTGTGCCACACCTGGGCTGGAGCTGCTACTCAGGCTAAGGGGCTCTTCATCCAACTTCAGCCGTCGCTCCACTGGCCGTTCAGGGACAGGCTCAGTTGCTCCCTCTCCAGACAGCGGTGTCAGAACCCATATTCCCTCCTGCTGCTGCCTCCTAGGGGTGTTGCCAGCTTCCTCAGGGCCCTCTGGGAAGCGAGGCACATCCAGGAGGCCTGAGCAATGGCGTCGCACTGTGATTGGAGGGCTCGAGTCACTCTCTGTGTGGGACGACTCAGACACTGACAGCTGCTTCCGTAATCTGTGAGTCATGAGACCTAGGGTGAGACGACCCAAGTCGTCTCCTCCTTCCCACCCAGGCTTCCTTGGTGTCTATGAGGGCTACAATCACAGAAAATGTCTTCTCAGGTATTCTAGGCCTCCCCCTGGGAATACTGTCTCACTGCCATGCCCCTCTCCAGATGCTCTTCCACAGATGTACTCAGCTGAGCCCTAGGTTCTTACATCTCAGGGGAGCCAATCACCCAGCTCCGATCTCGGCTCTTCAGCCCTGCCAGGCCATCTGAGCGATCCTCCTTCTCCTCACTCAGGCTGCGCTTGGTAGGAGGTGGTGTCCGATGTTCCTCAAGCAGGGAGAGCCGCTCCATGCTACTGTAAACCTGTAGGCACAGGGGACACTTCGAAAATCACACCTCCCAGTGAAAAAAGATATCCTTGGCACTGAGTTTATCAAGTTCTTTCCTTCCTTCTGGGGAAGTAGTTATTGCCCTGATCTAACTTGGCCTGACCCTTGCACTTCCGTCAGGAACTGGATTGGTTCTATGTAGCCCTAGCCCTTGGTTCCTGCTTTTCTGGAAGTGCTCCCAGTCCTGATGCCCTAACTTGCCCCAGGTATGTCCCTCAGCAGATCCTCTTCTCCAAACCTTCCAGCCTGGGCCTCCTCAGTCGTACCTTGCTAAACCTTGGAGAGCAGGAGGAGAACTGTCGAATCTCAAGGCAGCCATCCTCACTCACTTCCTCCTCATCCTCTGAGTCCACATGGTGGTATCGCTCCGAGCGGGCTAGGCCAGATACACAAGAGTTCCCTTCTGAGCCCCTGCTGGTGTAGGATCTACTTCCTACACTATAACTTGGTCTTTGAGTCAAATTTGGCACAAATGCCAAATGACCCTATGAGACCTCAGCAAGGCCCAGAGAAGTTACTACCAATGTCAAGTATGCACAGATGACTCTGGGCAAATAGGTGGGACCTAAATTCCACCTTATACCACTAGAGGCCTTACTATCAAAGTAGCTGGTGTCATCTTCTGACTCCAGTTGAGGAATAAATTCAGCCTTTTGGCGAAGAAGTCCTGTCCAGTCCAGCCCAATGAAGAATGGGTGCTGCTTTACTTCATAGGCACCACCTATAGACAAGGAAGGCATGGGCTAAGGTGTGGAGTGAGTTGGCTGAAGCCCAGGTCAGCAAATCAGGTGAAAGATGGCCTTGAGAAAGGCCTGGAAACCTCAGTTCCAGTAACTTTTTCCTTTTGCGCCTACACAGGGAGTAGGGCTTCAGAATCCAGAACTGAAGCCCAAACCTCAGGGTGGATGAACTAACCACCCTTCTCACTTTTCCAAGTGCTGAGAAGACAGAAGTGTGGCATAACCTACCTGTGCCCAGTCTTTCCAGAGGGTTTTGGTGAAGCAGTTTGGATGTGAGGTCTTGGGCATCAGGGGGTAGTGCATCATCACCCTCAGGCCACACAATCTCATCTGAAGTCATCAGGAGGGAGAAGGGATGGAGAAATTGTCAGTAGTGTGCAGATGTGTAGAAGGGATAGTATAGGGAAGCAAAAAGGACCCAGCCCAGAGCCCCTGATAGCCTTGCCTGGGCCTCAATTCCTTTAAACTACTGGCTCTTTCTCTCCTGGTAGGATCTACTTCCTAACCACAGCTTGGATTTTGAGTCAAATTTGGCACAAATGGTAAAAACAAGACTTCCCTCCCCTGAAGCCCCAGTTCACCTTACTTTATGCCAGACACAGAATTCAAACACATACACAACATAGGAATCCCATGTCCACATCAGAGCCACATAAACACAAACAGATCAAGCCTCAGGGGACACAGTGCACTCTGTTCATGCACTCACAAAGACCCCACCACCACCACCATTGCCAAAATTAAGAAGCAAGCATACCAAACTCTTGCAAATTCAGAACATGCTCCTGAACCACCCGGGTGCATCTATAAGTCATGATCCAGACTGACTCCACACTGGGCCATATGAAGGTACCTACCACTTATCACTTGCCCAAAGAGCTCCTCCGGAGTGTCTCCAAAGAAAGGGACGCAACCCACCAGGAATTCATATAGGATTATGCCCATGGCCCACCAGTCCACTGGCTTTCCATAGCCCTGACGCAAGATCACTTCTGGTGCTATGTACTCCGGGGTCCCGCACACCTGGGCACAGAGAAGCCAGGCTGGCTCAGCATTCTGAGGCAGCTCATTGGTATGATGGCTGGAGGGGTGGAGTATTCCCATCTCTAGATCAGAAAAGTCTCTGAGAGAAGACTCAGCCTAGTTAATAAACAAGATGAATGGGAGCTCCAGGGAACTGGAGTTGGAACTCTTGGTAGGGTGCATTTAATATATTTTATTATTAACCAAAATGTCTTAATTATAGTGGGGAATTGCCATTTCCTGCGGTACTGGGAATTGAATTCAGGACCTTGTGCTTGCCAGGCAGGCATGGATAGAATCAATGAGCTATATCCTCCCCAGCCTATTCCCCGAGTTCTCACTGTCCCTTCTGGAATTTGGCCCCACAAATGGGCTTTGCCTTCTAGCTTCCCAAGTAACAGAACCTACTAGTCATGTGACTCTTTACAGGGACCAAGGAACATTATACCTAAAATGTCAAATCAGGGAATACCAGGAGGCTACTCTCAGGAAACTGGGCCATAGCCCAGTGGAAATTTTGAGCTATGTTCCAAGAACAACAAGCATCAGGAAAGCCTTGACCTTGATTCAAGCTGGAGCTTTAGAACTGATCTCATATGAAACTCTGTACTGACAGTTACATGACCAATATTCTCTAAACCCCAACAAAAAAGATTATTTGATTTATACTCACATGATTTTCATGGCCCATCCTGTTTTTGTTTTTTTTCTTTTTTAAAATGTCTTTGGTTGAATTGAGGATTGAACCTAGTGCCTTCACATTGAGCTATATCTTCAGGCCTCTCATAAAAATATTTTTTATTTAGAGATAGATCTTGCTAAGTTGCCCAGGTTGAGCTCAAACTTGGCAATCATCCTGCCTTAGCCTCCCAGAGTGCTGGGAGTATAGTTGTGGACCACAGTGTCTGATTCCATCCTATTTTCTAAATGTGCTACCTATTTCAATGCCCCTAAGGAACCAAATGTAGAAAAGATGGGAGCTTCTAGTGCTAACATCCAGCTGCAGGATAAAAACGCAGTTCCAAAACTAACTCCGAGGCCTAGAACTCAATCCCAAGGCATTGCCAATGCTTTCTTACCTGCTTGTCCAGGAACTCCCGGGCATCCTTCTCAATGTGGCCTTCATACAGATTGGTTGTCAGGCTCATAAGGCCAATTTTAGAAAGTCCAAAGTCAGTAAGTTTGATGTGTCCCATTGATGTTATTAGGAGGCTGTAAAAGCATAGAAACAAAACTATAAAGTTATTCTCTGCTTTTCTAAGACTGGTAAATTTAGTATTTGTCAGATTTTTTCTACACAAGAGCCTACTGGGTATTGTGGGACATAAGCACAGAGGCAGCTGTGAAAATAAAAAACAGCTCTGGTTTTGTAAGTATAGCGTTCTCCATAATGAACAGCTCTGGTTTTATAAGTGTAGCCTCCTCCCTAAGGAGCTAACCTGCCCTTTGTTTATTTTTGTGACTGTTTTTTTCTTTATTGCCTTATCAGTTACTTTTTTACAGAATTGAGATCTGCTAATCCTAAACCTGTTGTTCTAGCCAATCCTGGCCCTCTCTCCTCACTTGGGTGGCTCACAATACCCATTTCAGGCTAAGGGGAAAAAAAAGGGCACATAATCTGGCTCCATGTCTATGGTTGTCTTGGAAGGTTGGGTGAGATAAAGTAGGGAACACATCTCTTTGCACACTCTGTGAGAGTCACTTCATTTTGTACCGAAGGCTTTATCTTGCCACTCCTGTATTCTAATGACTCCTGTCACTATCTCTGCCCTAATTTATTTCAGGACTATATGTCTGCCAACTACCTAGACATCACAAATTCAATCTGATCAAAACAAAGGCCTGGGGCTGGGGATCTAGCTCAGAGGCACTGTGCCTGCCTTACAAACTCAAGGTCCTGAATTTGATCCCCAATACCAACCCAAAGCAAGCAAAATAAAACAAGCAAAAGCCTGCCTCCTAGCTGGTTCTTTTTCCCAGTGAAAAATGATTTTTTTTTTTTTTTTTTGAGACAGGGTCTCCCTTTGTAGTTCAGGCTGGCCCTCAGTTTACTATGTAGCCCAGGCAAGCCTTCAACTCAGCAATCCTCCTGTCTCTGCCTCCCGAGTGCTGGGATTACAGGCGTGAGCCACCACCACACCCGGCACTGTGGTATGTGGTATTGATTGCTGGTGGGCGTGAGTCACCACGCCCAGCATTGTAGTGGTTACCGGGATCAAACTCAGGGCCTCACGCTTGCAAGGCAGGCGCTGGAACCACTGAGCTAAATCTCCGGCCCGAAAAGTGATTTCTTTTCTGTCATCTACTGAGTTCTGTACTAAACGCATTGGAAATGCTCTGGAGCTAGCTCAGCAGTGTAACACTTGCCCAGCCAACTGCCTGGCACCAATCTCTGGTGCCATTTAAATAAAACAAAACAAAACAAAACAAAACAAAAACCTGGCCCCTGAAATTTTTCTAGAGCAATTAAAAGGTAGATATTAGTCTCGTTATAGGGAGGAAGAACACGAGGCTCAGGAAAATTTAATCAATAGGCCAACTCAGAATTGATAAGCCTAAGTGGCCATCTGAACTCAGTTTTGTCCAGTGTCAAAGCTTCCTTTACTCCCAGGCTTACCACCCTGTACTAGTCTCAAACTAGAAATCTCAAAGGTATCTGAGCCTCCTTCTGCTTTTTCACTTTTCTTTTTAGCCTCATCCCCACCTCATCTATCTTCCTTCCCTACACTATTCTCTTTCATCCTGTTTCTCTAGTATGGCATAGGTATTACTGTCTTTGGTGTGGTTTACTGAAATGATCTCATTCTTTCTATTGGCAGTGATCTTTTAATGTCAATAATCTCATGGTTGGATAGGTATGATATCTCAAAGGCATGTCATTTTATCTTGTTAGCAGGTTCTCCAGAGACTCTCTAGGATCTTTAGAAAGAAAAACAAAATTTAAAAGGGCTCTTGATTATTTGTTCATCTCTCCAATATTAACCCTTTTCTTACAACTGCCTAAAGACATGTTGTCTATGTGTAGTTCCTAAATGGATCATGTCCTCTCATACCTGTACATCTTGCTCTCCTGCTTTAGAAAGCAGCTCTCACATTTTTCCAATTAATGCCTTATCTGTACATAGTATCTGCCTTCATTAAACTTAAATTCAAGATACCAGAAACTACAATGCATTTCAAACTCAGAATATAGTGCTTGGTACAGAACCGCTGTCAGTAAATGTCACAGCACCTATTCAGCCATCTATTATTAGATGTCCCAATTCTTCTGTTCTTGCTTTGTTCTTCAGTGAAGCCCCTCAATGACTCTTTCACGTTGCTAAAGCTTTGCGATGCTTCTAGCAGATCTTGTAGTAATGGTCTTTGCATATAGGACTGTCAGGGCTTAGAAGGACACACACATAAGCATTGTTTCCTACTAGCCATTCTTTTTTTTTTTTTTTTTTT
>PVIC010053907.1:0-11711 GCA_004025085.1 Thryonomys swinderianus
GAGGTTACTAATTTTGATAAACTGAAGATATTTTAATTTTGGGGTGTTGTTTGGTGGGAGAGCACTTGCTATATGTGCAGGAGGCCCTGGGCTTGCTCCCCTTGATCCTGTGTCACTTCAGCCTGTGCTGTGGCTGCTGAGTTCTGGCTCAGGAGAGGTAGGAAGATTCACTTCAGGTCTTTTAAGTCACTGAATGTGCAGTAATTTATTCCAGCAGGTTCAGTGTTTGTTGATGAATGAGAGAGCAGAGTAAGGACCCTTCTTGGCACGTGGCGGGAACCAAGGGACTTCTTTCTCTGAGCTGCCTATGTCACATAGCTCCATGATACCTGTAGGACCCTGAGGGTTGCCCAGGGTGGTGTCAGTTCCTCTTGTCCCTGCCAACCAGCGTACCCTTGGGCACCCTGAGATGTGGGGGAAGCCAGCCCATCCCCAGTATCAGCCAAGCACAGAACCCATTTCCTTGAGAGCAGCAAAGGCTGAAAACAGGCCCTGACCCAATTTTGGCCAATGAGATGAGGGGGTGGTGGTGGTGGAGGGGGGTGGTGGAGGTGTTGTGCCAGGGACCTGGGAAAAGGCTGCCTCATTCCAGCATTTCCTCTGAGGCAGACATGGGAGGGATCCCCAACTCCTGGGCACCCTCAGCAGACTTGACTTCCTATTCTGGGGGCCATGATTACTCTCAGTTCTAGCCATGTCTTTTGTTGCTTTTTCTCGCAGGTGCTGGGGCTGTAATGCTGGGTATTCACCCTAAGTTACTCCCCAGCCTTTTTAATTTTGAGACAGAGTCTTGCTAAGTCATTAATTATCCTGGGCTGGATTCAAAACTCGCAATCTTCCTGCCTCAGCCTGCTGAGTGCTGGGATTCCAGGCCTGGACTGCTGTACCTGGTTCAGCTCTCTTGATTTTACCCCAGGCTTAAGCTTGGCAGAGCCCAGCCCGCAGCCTGTTCCTAAGCAGCGAGTCTGTGTGACAGCAGGGTCAGCTCCAGGCCAGTTACCCAAGAATGGCACCAAGGCTTCGGACACTCATCACCTGTGGCACCCTCCACACAGCTTGTGTGCCCATGCAGGGAGGGGGCTTTGCAGAGCTTGGAACTTCCCAGGGCTTTACAGATGGTGAGCGGAAGATCTCAGGTCAGAAGCAGGCCAGCCCAGTGCTGGAGTATCTCAATGTGACCCTCACAGGGGAGGACTTTGACATAGCAAGTGTTTGCTGAATGAATTAGTGAGCCCCAGAAGTATGCCAGACTTGAGAAAGTCAAAGAAAGACCCTGGAGCAAGAGGCCTGCCCAAGCAGCCTAGGGTTCAGAGGCAGAGGGGTCTACCTATCACTCCAGGTGAGGCTTCTGCTTCAGAGTCTGCCTGCCAACTGGCTGGGACCTCAGCTGTCCCCAGGGCTTTGCCCATCACTGAACAATGGCAGGAAAGGAAACCAGCCTTAGCACTCCTGGGGATGACTGGCAATGTGGGCTTCGGGGTGGGAGGAAGGCAGGAGAAAGTCCCCCAGGTGGGATGGTGGCCTCAGCCTTCGGTGGTGGGGAGAAGACCTCAGTATGAAAGCCCCCACCATAGGACCCCTTCATCCCAACAATGATACCCAACAAGCAGCTGCTGCTTCTCCACCTGTGTGCTCTGTGGCGTACATGGTCTCCAAGCCTTAAGGGGCATAAGGGAGAAATTCTTTTGGTTTTGTTTTTGTGTTTTGAAACATAGTCTTACTATGTAGCTGTACTGGCATTGAACTTACAGTGATCCACCTGTCTTAGCCTCTCCAGTGCTGGAATTAAAGGCCTTTGGGCACCATGCTTAAGGAAGGGATTTTAAAAACAGCTGTGTTGGGCTGGGGATGTGGCTCAGTGGCAGAGTGTCTGCCTGGCATGTCTGTGGTTCCATCGCCAGTACCACCAAGACAAAACTCTTTGCTCTACAATCCACCCACCTAAACCACACAATCCAGGGGTTTTGCACAAAGAGCTGTTCAGCCACCACTGTGAGCCATTTCAGAACTCTCTTACCACTCCAAAGAGGGACCCTGTGCCCCTTATGCCCACACACCCCTCCTTCCTTGGCAACCCCCCAGCTACATTCTGTCTCAAAAGTGCCCCTGATTCTGGGTCTTCCACAGCAGGGTCTCTGATGGGGAGATTGAGATGTTCAGAGTGGCTCACTGGGTACACAGCTTAGGGAGGGCCGACCTGGGGCTGGAAGCCCCATGCCCCAGGTCCGAAGTTCTTCCTGGAACAGCCTGGAAAGGCTGCCCCAAACTGCAGCGGGCAGGTCCCCTGGGGTCTCCTCTGGTCCTCACCGCACCCTTGGATGTCAGTGCCAGTATTGCTCCACCCTGAGAAGAAATGGGTACTGGGACTTGGGGTCCAGTGCCCCAATGCTGCTGGCTGGGGAAAGAGGCATGGGGAAGTATGTGCCACTGCAGGCAGGTGAAGAGCCAAAGGGAGCTGAGGTGGTGCTGACCTAAAGACGTGTTTCCTGCAGATTATCCTCCCCACTTTTCTTTCTTTTAATAGGAAAAGGAAAAGACTGTTCCCCCACCCTTTGAGGTCACTTCCTGACCCATTCAGCGATCTGCGTGGAGTGGCTCCAGAAGTGCTCCTCCCCCGCCACCCAGACACCTCCTATCCATGCTAGCAAGTAGGCCAGTGCCCATAGGCCCTGGCACTGCACAGGTCCAAGTCAAGTCCTGCTGCTACCACCCACAGGCCGGGTACCTGGAACCCTAGGACTGCTGGCTGGTGGTGGGGCCTGTGCGCCCTGACCTAGTGGAGTAGTTGATCCTGGGAAGTTAGTATCGTCCCATATCCGAGTCCACCCAGGCCAGGGGTGACATCTTCCTTCCTCTGATTTTAAACAACCAAGTGGAGGTTTGAGGAAGAGCTAGGAGCCCCCGAACACTCCCCATTCATTTCTTTGGGTTCCTTTAGTTGTTCCTTGGGGGGAGGGGGCGTGGTCAGTAAAAACATGAGGCAAAGGAGAATTGAAAATGTGAAAACGAATAAAGAAAACTGCTGTCTGTTTGCCCATCACCCCTACCCATGAACACCTTAACTCCAGGAATGCTGTGGTTCTAATCCACAGATGAAAGCAAGAGGTCTTAAAACTGAGCATGTTCCACTCCCTCTTTCTCTTTGTTTCTTTTTCTTTCTTCCTTTCTTTCTTCTTTCTTTTCTTTCCTTTCCTTCCTTCCCTCCTTCTCTCCTTCCCTCCTTCCCTCTTTCCTTCCTTCCTTCCTTCCTTCCTTCCTTCCTTCCTTCCTTCCTTCCTTCCTTCCTTCCTTCCTTCCTGAGTACTAGGTATTGAACCCAAGGTTTTAACACTGAGCTAAATCTCCAGCGTTTTTTTTATTGTTTTGAGACAAGGTCTTACTATGTCCATAAGTTGCCCAGGTGGGGGTCAAATTTGTCATCTTCTTGCCTCAGCCTCCCAGAGTGCTGAGACTCCAGGTGCACACCACCAGCACCAGTTCGGGTTTTTTTTTTTCTTGTTTGGTTCCCATGGAGCAGAAAAGATTCCAGCCAGAATCTGTGTGCAACAGGCTGTGCTGAACCAGCGCTCCTTAAAGGGTCTCCAGCTTCCGGTCACATTCAGCCGCATGTTGTCAGCGAGAGTTTTGACCTGCTCCTGACATCCACGTGGGTTTGGTGGTAATAAATTGTATGTGTGTGGCTGTCCTGATCTATTATTACATCGTATAACATGTACCAAAAGAGAATCTTGCAGAGATTGATTGAAATAAATACAAATTAAAGTTTAAAAGCCAAAAAGCAAGCCAAAGAAATTGGATTCTTGTAATCCCGGCACTTGGGAGGCAAAGGCAGGAGGATTGCTGAGTTCGAGGCTTGCCAGACTAGATAGTGAGCTCAGGGCCAGCCTGTACTACAAAGAGAGAACTTGTCTAAAAAAAAAAAAAAATCCCACAACAAACCCGGTGTAGTGGCATATATTTGTGATCCCAGCACTATGGGAGGCAGAGACAGGCAGATCACAAGTTCAATTTCAACCTGGGCAAATTAGTGACTTACCAAGATGCTGTCTCAAAGTAAAAAATTTAAAAAGGGCTGACGAGGCAGCTCAGTGAGAAGGACCAGGGTTCAATCTCCACTACTACAAAAACCAAAGCAACAAAACCAGAAGTGACCCTGCAGCGCCGCGACACCCCCGAAGGTGACTCAGAAGCAGGCTGCTCCGGGAGGACTGCTTCTGGAGCCACTCCACGCGATTACAGCAAAGACAACTTCCATCAGATACGCAGCAAGGGTTAGAATAAACTTGCTTCGTGAAACCCGAGAATGAAAAAAGCAATTTTGCCTAAAGAAAACGGGACGGTAGCTACTGGCACTGTTTTGATGGCGCTTCGCAGGGGAGATGGAGACTGCGGTATTTGGTAGTAGGAGATGGCGGGGCTCCAGCTCTACCTGACTTCACAGCAGGCCTCCAACAGGCGGTTCAGGCGGGTGATCCCAGGCGAGCAATCGATGCACACCAACCCGTGTACGCAGCAGGCGCTCCATTAATGCGTGCCACCTGGCCTAGCGGCCTCCCGCTGGCGCTGCGGAGGCGGGCGGGGCTCCGGGCGGACTGGGTGCCGGGCGGGCGTGGAAGAGCCCGGCGGGAGGGAGGTGGCGGCCCGGATCACGTGGCGCGGCAGCGGGGAAGCAGAAGTAGCGCGGGCGGCGCAGGGCGCGCTCGGAGCCGGAGCCTGAGCCCGGAGGGGGCGCTGCGCGGGGACCCAAGCCCGAGCCCGACAAGGCCAGGTGAGGAGAGGCGGGCGGGACGCCAGGCACCCGCGTCGTGGGCACCCGCGCCGGAGCGCAGCCGGGGCGGGCGGGTTGGGCGCCGTCGGGCTCCGGGCTCGGGTTACCGGGCCGGGTGGGGGCGCCGTGGGTCCCTGCCGAGCCGCCGGCCACTTCCTCACCCCGGGTGGCGCCGCCTCGCAGGTCCCAGCCGTTCCTGGCCCCTGGGTTTGAATGGGATCCCGGAGGGGTGGGGGCGGCTCTGGGTTAGGGAGTCCCAGATGCCTATGGTTCCGACGGCCACGGGGTTCTGTGTGCGCTGGCGCCGTCCCTGCCTCAGGTGCCAGCGCTCTGGCTCTGGGCACACGGGTCTGCACTTCCCGGTCTGCACAGGTGGCTGCGGGGGGGTGGGGGGATGCCCAGATGGCCTTGGCCCTTGTGCCCTGAGACCCGAAGCTGTTCAGGAATTCGTGCCCTCCCCCAACCGTACGCACAAATCGAGTGCCCGTTTTCCTGGTCACATTTGGGAACCCCAAAGAGGCCACCCCGTCCTGTCCTCAACCTCAGGAGAACTAGGGGAAGGATGGGCTTGGTCTGGTCAGGGAATTGGGGCTAGCAGTCCCGCAGACTTTGTGGTCTCCTGCTTGCAAACACTGAGAGGCTTCTGGGCTGAGGGGGGTGACATGGTGCAGCGAAGCAGGTGGCCTCCTCAGTCAGAATCTAATTTGAATTTCAGTTCCGTCTGTGTGACCCTGGGGACGACGTAGATCCCCTCCGCAGTCTTGGTTTCTCCCCAGGATGCAGCATCACCCCCTAACCTTCCAGCTTGCTTTCCTGGGTGGCTTGAGAACCCAGCCTGTCAGTGGAAAGTGATCCCCAGAGGTTCACACCGGCTGCTTACAGGCCCTCCTGTGGACACAGGCCGCTATCCTTAGTTTCAGTCTACAGGGAGGCTTTACAGAATTTTGGGGTCCATGCTGGCCCCAAACAGTGATCCCCCCATTTGCAAAGTCATAGGTGCTTCTGGATAACAGTGCCACAACTGCAGGTGCAGCCCCTGCAAGGCCAGCCCTAGGACCCCATGCAGAACCCCTTTGTACTCCCTAGGTGGAGCCCGTGGGAAACCATTGAGGAGAAAACTTTTGGGAACTCTTAATTTAGAAAACAGTGAAAACGCAAAAAAGAAAACCTCATCCACATCACCACTTCCACTCATACAGAGTCATCTCCTGCTGTCTCCCAGCCTCCAGAGGTCTGTAAGCTCTGGCTTTGAGAGCAGAGTCTTATAAAAGTGCAATTGTACTACAGACACTGGTCTGCAACTCTTTCATCAAAGAGCTATGAATCTCTGCTGATCAAATTGTTTGATCTGCAAAGAATAAGAATTCTTATTCTTTTTGTAGCTTCCAAGCATTTGTTAATGTGCATGTTCTTCTATTATTTAAGAGACACCTTGTGATGGGCAGATTTGGTTATCTTACAAATACTGCCTATGTAAACGTTTTTGTGCGTGATTTCCTGGTGAAAGTGTAGGCATGTTTGACTTTTTTTTTTAGACAGTGTCTCACTTTGTAGTTCAGGCTGGCACTGAGCTCACTATGTAGCCCAGGCAAGGTTCGAACTCAGCAATCCTGCCTCTGTCTCCCGAGTGCTGGGATTACAGGTGTGAGGCATCATGCCCGGCCCTCTGGTATGTGGTTATGGGGCTCGAACTCAGGACCTTGCGCTTGCTAGGCAGAACCTGAGCTAAATCTCCAACCCTTTTTGTTTTTTGAAATAGAGGCTCACTACGTAGTCAGCCTGAACTGGAACTCACTGTGATCCTCCTGCCTCAGCCTCCTGAGTGCTGGGATTGTAAGTGTAATGCACCACACTGAGCTGTTTTACATTTTAAAAGTTTCTCACGGGTTGTCCTTAAATTTTTTTAACCAGTTTATATTTTGTCCTGTGGTGGTCTTCCGTGGGTTCCTTCAGTGAAAATGTGTGTCCTGCTGACATTGCTGGGGTATCAGATACAGCAGCTGGGGAGCCTCTGCTCAGGGCTTCAGTTCTGCTGCATTTTAACAGAACTCAGTCCTATTCTGGCCTGAAGGTCCTAAGAGCACTTGAGGAGAAATCTCCCCTGTTCCCTTGTTTGAGTTCTTGTGTATCAAGAGTTTATATCAAGGTGAAAAATGAGAAATGTAAAAATGACAAAGTGGCTTATTGCATCCCAGCAAGGTCAGATTATTTTACAGTTACCCACTGAGGATCAGAAACGGAAATAAAAAAGGGATTTCGAGGCTCTTTGATTTCTTAAGAGAAAAAGCAGAAGCAAGCTGGTAGTTGCCGTGGTGGCTGGTCCCCTTCCTTGGGCTCAGGCCCCGAGACTCCCTGGCCTTAGACAATGAACTTTGCACTCTGGAAAGCTTCCCCCTAACCACCCCCCCACCCTGGGCGGGGAAAGCCGGCTGAATCTGGGGGGCTGACCCTAGAGTCCCCAGGCCGATTTGGAAAGCAAGAGGACCGGTGCCTTGTCCTGGTTTTTGTTTCGCAGCAGGGGTTGCAAAGTGGCTTCTGTTTCCTGCTTGTGTCCTGCCTGGGTTTCCCTTGGGACCCAGTGATGGGGGACTCAAAGGCACGTGGCTGGGGCAGTGGGTGCAGTGCAGCGTCCAGGCCAGACCGGCCTCGGATCCTGGTTCTGCCACTTCCTGGCTCTGTGACCTTGGACAAGTCCTTCGCTTCTCTTGGAAGGGGCAGGGGCTGCTAATTTAATGTCTGGCTGGATGCTGTCTCGGAATTATGAATTCTGGAAAGCGTGTTCCAGGGATGGAGGCTGGGACTGAGAACAGGGTCTGAGTCCTGGTGTTGCCACCTGTCTTGGTGATCTTGATTGAGAAAGGTCACCTCCCAGGACTTTATCTTCCCCCTAAGCATTTCTCACTGAGTTAATGAAATCAGCGGGCTTGGCATCTGGGTGGAACCAATTAAGAGCCAATTCCAAGAAAGAGGGGGCAGGCACCACCTTCTTCCCCTGGTCTCTAGTGATGGCCAGAGGTTCTTCTGGCCCGTCCTGAGGCGACAACTTTGTGCCCAGTAGTGGGCTCTGCAGACCCTGCCAGTCCTGCCTCCAGCCTTTGCTTAAGCCACATCCTTGGACTGGACACCCTCCCTCCTGCTTCGTTCTGTTTACAGACCAGATTTGGGCACCTCCTCCTCTGGGAAGCTTTCTCAGCCCCTGAGCTCAGGGTCCCTTCAGGCCCATTTGAGGTGGCCTTGTAGCTCTCTGGGCCCCCGGCCATGTCTGTACAGCCCCCTTGCCTCTGCCCTGTGACTGACGGTCTGCTTTGCAGCAGGCAGGAAGCAGGTGTCATTAATGACAGGCTGCCCTTTGCCAGCACGACCTTGAGTTGCCACCTTTTACCAGCCTGTGGGAAGGAGGGAGAAGCAAAGGGTGAGGCCTGGGCTCTTGCCGGCCCCTCATTTGCATCCCAGTCTCTATCTCAGGCCTGGCATGGAGTTGACACTTGAGTAATGACCATACCAGCCTTCGGGTGAGTATGAAGCCAGGCCCAGTTTATACCCAGGTAGGGTGGGTCAGATACCTTGTAGCTTTCAGCCCTTCCCCCTTAACTGCACCTGGTTCCTATTTTGTAAGGGAGAAAACTGAGGCCCAGCTTCTGAGCAACTTGGGGGAGGTCAAGCAGGCTGGCGACTTCCTAGTCTTTGCAGGGAAACCCCCTCTAGAGAGACTAACCTTGGAGTGCAGAATAAGGAGGGTGGGAAGGAAAAGAACTGGTGATGGTAATAGTCATAATGGCTGAATCGAAAGTGTGCCCAGCACAGCTGTGTATCATTATGGTAAGAGTCAGTGATATATCCTGTTTAGTCCTTAAAACAACTTTGGGAGGAGGTGATGTTGCCTTCTTCTGGGTGAAAAGAGGCCTGGAGGGTTTGGGTGATTTTTTTTTTTTTTTTAAATGGGAATGCTGGAGATTGAACTCAGGACCTTGTGTTTGCAAAGCAGGCACCAGAACCACTAAGCTAAATCTCCAGCCCTTCCTTTTTTTTTTTTTTTTTTTACTGGGGATCAAACTCAGGCCCTTGCTTGTTCTGTTTTTGAGACAGGGTCTTGCTATGTAGTTCAGCCTGGCCTTAAACTCACCATGTAGCCTGGGCTGGCATCGAACTCATGGTGGTCCTCTTGCTTCAGCCTCCTGAGGGCTGGAATTTCAGACGTTCTGACAGACCTGGCCTGAGTGACTTTTTGTAGTGGCTACAGCTGGCTAGCAGGGCAGGCCCTGGACTGGTTGCAGGTCCTGGGGAGCCCTTTGTTTTTGCTGCGACCTGGGGTAGGTGCTGTATTCTTGGCTGTGCAGGGGCAGACTGGCAAGAAGTGCAGAGCGAGGCCCAGGGTGCTCCTACAGGGTCTTGAGCAGGAAAGCAGTAGGATTTGTGTGTGCTGGAATGATCTCTGGCTGCTGGAGGGAGAATGGAACAGAAGTGGGGAGACCAGAGGCAGAGAACCTGGGACTAGCTATGAAGAGGAGGCTGACCCACCAGCCAGGCTGCTGTACTTTGCACCAGGACTTGACGTTTTCTGCCATTTTGGCCTCATTTCCACCCAGAGCAATCAGTTGCTCTACAGACCTGCTGTGAAGGTTTTTGGCTTTCCCCAGCCTGATTTTGCTTAGGAGGTGAAGGGACGGTTCAAGAGGCCAGTTGGAAATGGATGCTGGTGTTGAGCCAGCCTGGGCTACTTTGGCTATTCAAATATTCTGTGGGGAGAGGGGTCTCCACCCCGAGCTACGGTGATTTGGTTATTCAAAGCTGGCCTAATGGCTTGGTCCTTGAGGTCAGGGGCTCCTCCCCCACCTGTACCCCATTTAAACCTCTGTCCTGTTGAATTTCCCTGGAACTCCTCCTGGGGAGGGGGGAGACAGGATTTGAGCCTGTGACTTCCTTGTCTTACTAACTCTCTCAGCTGTCAAGCCAATAATTCACTCCCTTCTTCTGCTCTTCCAGCTTCCCACCCGTTTCTCCTGCCTCCTTCCTCCCCGGGGTGGCCGACAATGACCACCATGGTCAATGTGGATTCCCTTCCGGAGTATGAGAAGAGTCAGATCAAGCGAGCCCTGGAGCTGGGGACAGTCATGACGCTGTTCAGCTTCCGTAAGTCCACCCCTGAGCGGAGGACTGTCCAGGTGATCATGGAGACGCGGCAGGTGGCCTGGAGCAAGACTGCAGACAAGATCGAGGGCGTCTGTGAGTACATCAGCGCCCTACCTGTGGGACCAGATGGGTTTATCTTTCTGCCTGTGGTGGCTACAATTGTTGGAATGCGTGTTGGTTTGATGCCTTGTTCTGAAAAATCAGAGTTGGCCTGGCACATAGGCCTAGTACCAACAAAGTGTTACAGTTGTCTGGTCATAGGTTTTTGCCTGAGTTGGACAACATGGAGATGATATGCTCCAGGAACTCTAAGGACCCCACACTGGTCCACTGTCTGCCCCCTCTAAGGGCCAATAACATCAGGTCTCCCTTTTGGGGTCCAAGTTTAGCGAGCTGCCACTGAGCTGAAGCTTTCAAATTAGGTTTGGTCCTGGTCCTAGATGGAGGTTCCTCCCATTCTTCCTCCACTTTCCCTTCCTGGGGCGGTTCTGAGGTTTCTGAAACTTTTTATCAAGTAAAGTAGGAGCATGTAGGGAATTTTCAGATGCATAGACTTGCTTTAATTTGTGTTTTGTCTTAAGTAGTTTTCAGTGGAAAATTTAAAATGTACTTTGGAGACAGCATCAAACAAGTTGTAAATGTCTTTGTCTCTGGCCCCTCACTCATGCCTTGGAGCCAAGCTCATTTCCAGTTCCTTTTATCTTGCAGAAATATCCTGTGTGTGTGTGTGTGTGTGTGTGTGTGTGTTTGTTCAACACAAATGGAAACTACCAAGAAACACTCGTGCACCTTGATTTCACTTAATAATTAGCTCCAGGGAGATTCCTTATCAGCAGTATGGCTCTGCCTCATTCTTTTTTGGTTCCAGGGAATGTCTGGACACAGTAACAGCGGAACTCTGTGGGGACCGTGTCTACTGTTTCCAGTATGGCCACTGGCTACACTGACTGCTTTGCACTGCTTTTTAAAACTAGCTGCTATACTGAGATGTCATCGACTTATTGGGCAGCTGGGCACTTCAATGCTCAAGACAGTGTCTCATGTAATCACAAGTATATGCAAATACCACCACCTTTAATTCTAGAACAGCTTTGTCAATTCAAAAAGAGACTCCATGTCTTTGAGCTGTCTGTCCCCCTACCCGCTGTTCCTATCAATCATTAATCTGTTTTCTGTTTCTATACACTTTGCTGTTGTGGGTGTTTTGTATAAATGGAATCTTATACTGTGTGGCTTTTTGTGTCTTTTCCCCCCATATCATGATGTTTCTAAGGATTGTCTACTTTGTAGTACATATCAGCTCTTTGTTCTAATAGCACAGGATAGGGATATTCCACAACTCATCCCATCTGATTATTTCTACCTTTTGGCTAATGAGCAGTGCTGGCATGAACATTTGTTTAAAAGCTTCTGAGTGGATGTAGGTAATTTTGTTTCATTTAAAAATTTCTCTTAGTACATGTTTGCAGCGTATGATTATATTCATTGTAAGGAGTTGGTCCATGTACATAACACGTCTTAATGTTCTTTTTGGGTGTATGCCTAGGTGTGGCATTGCTGGGTCCATTGCTAACTCTGTGTAATCATTTTATGTATGTATATATGTATGTACATACATACACATATTTTTGTGGTACCTGGGATTGAACTTGGCCTTTTTGCGTCCAAGGTAGGTGTGGTACCACTTGACCTAAATCCTCAGCCTTTTTCAATTTTTTTTTTTTTTTTGGAGACAGGGTCTCGCTTTGTAGTTCAGGCTGGCTCTGAACTCACTATGTAGCCTAGGCAAGCTTCAAACTCAGCAATCCTCCTG
>PVIC010053908.1:0-11695 GCA_004025085.1 Thryonomys swinderianus
CCAAAAAAAAAAAAAAAAAAAAAAAAAAAGAAAGAAAATCCTTTACTCATTATCTGAAAAGGCGGGGACTATTTTGTATTATTTATAATGTATAGTATCAGAGCTTTAAAACTAAAAAAACTACAAAAGAATTTTGTGTTTAGTCTATAAAGACACCATACAGAATTTTCATAAAATGGAATGGTTCAGCTTTTCCCATTTTGACTCACATTACTCCTATTCCTGAAATAATTTTTAGGGTGAGAAACCTACTGAATATTTCCTTTTTCTTTGTATAGTAGACCCTCAAGTTATGACTGGTCTGACATATGAACAATTTAGGTTTATCAGGGTAAAGAAAGATTAATCTGCTTCTTCTTATTTGTCATGTGTGCCCAAGTAAACATTCAGATTTCAATCAATTTGAGTTACAGCCAGCCCTCAGAAACCGACTGAGTTCATAAATAAAGGGTCCACTGTATATCAATATATTTATTTATCTATAATTATGTACGTGTGATGTGTTTGTGTGTGGCAGTGACATTTAGTGTCCTAATCCCAGAAATCTATGAACATGATCTTATAGGAAAAAGGCTTTGGATGAGGCAAATAAAGATTTTGAGATGAGGAGGTCATTCTAGATCATCCAATAGGCACTAAATCCAAGACTCCAAGTGACTGTGTTATTCAGAGGAGGAGACACGGAGTAGAAGGCTATGGGAAGCTGGAAAAAGAAATATGGAGTTAATGTAGCCACAAGCTGAGGAACTCCTGGAGCCACTAGAATCTGGAGAGGTCAAGAAAAAATTTTCCCTTAGAACTTGAAAAGAAGGAGAGGGGCAGGAGATTTAGCTCAGTGGTTCCAGTGTCTGCCTTGCAAGCACAAAGTCCCAAGTTTGATTCCTGGTAACCACATACCACAATGCTGGGCATGGTGACTCACACCCACCAGCAATCAGTACCACACACCACAATGCCAGGTGTGGTGGCTCATGCCTGTAATCCCAGCCCTGAGGAGACAGAGGCAGAAGGACTGCTTTGAGTTCAAGGCTTGCCTGGGCTACATAGTGAGCTCAGGGCCAGACTGACTACAAAGTGAGAACCTGTCTCAAAAAAAAAAAAGAAGAAGAAAGGAGGAGGAGGAGGAGCAGGAGGAGGAGGAGGAGGAGAAGAAAGAAGGAGGAGGAGGAGAAAAGGTGAATGAAGAAGGAGAAGGAGAAGGAGAAGGAGAAAGAAGGAGAAGAAGAAGAAAAGGTGGAAGAAGAAGGAGAAGGAGGAGGAGAAGGAGAAGAAGAAAAGGTGGAAGAAGAAGAGGAAGAGGAAGAAGAAGAAAGAAGAAGAAAAAAGAAGAAGGGGAAGAAGAAGAAGAAAGGGGAGAAGAGGAAGAGGAAGAAGGAAGAAGAAGGAGCACAGCCCTGCCAACATGTTGATTTCAGATTTTCAGCCTCCAAAACTGAGCGTAAACTTATGAGATTTTTGGTTTTGTTTTTTGTTTGTTTGTTTTTTGAGAGAGGGTCTCTCTTTGTAGTTCAGGCTGGCCCTGAACTCACTGTGTAACCCAGATAAGCCTCAAACTCACAGAAATCCTCCTGCCTCTGCCTCCCAAGTGCTGGGATTACAGGCTTTGTTTCAACTCATCAAGTTGGAGGTAATCTATGATGGTCCTAGAGACCTAAACCAATATATGATTTTTAATAAAATACTACATACATATGTGAGGCTTATAAAGTCATACGTTTTAAGTATTTTTAAAAAGTAAAAGATACTTTGGATTTTTAAAGCTTTAAATACAATGTCTTGTTAAAAACAGTTTAGTTGGGAATAAATTTACCTTCAGCTGTAACTTCTGCAATACAAAACAAAACAGAAAGAGTACCTTATAAAGAGAAAACTAGTTTTAGTTATGATTGTGACTTTAAACTTAGTTAAACTGAGTGGAAACGAAAGAAAATTGAGTGGATCAGAGAATTATAGTGTTACCTTGCAGTTTTTCTTACGAAACTTTAAAGAAGGTGTTATTAACCATTTAAAAAGTCCACTCAGAAGAGCTTGGTGTTCTGGATCACATAAAGGTTCTTTCAGTGAATTCAACCAGGAAGACACAAGTGGTTCCCATCCTAACTGTGAAGGCTCCAAATAAATCATGCCACAACGACTTACAGTGGCAGGCTAGAGAAAAAAAGGCAAGTTTTGTTTATCCACAGTTGTATTTATATCAGTGGTACCTAGCAATTACCAAATATTTTTTTACCATGACTTATATGGCCCTTTGCAGTCTGGCTTTTATCAACCTCTACAGTCACACATCCAGTGGATGTTGCCACAGACAAAACTACTTTGAATTCTGACTTTCAGGTATTTCATGGCTCCATGTCTTTTTTTTTTTTTTTTGAGACAGGGTCTCACTTTGTAGTTCAGGCTGGCCCTGAGCTCACTATGTAGCCCAGGCAAGCCTCGAACTCAGCAATCCTCCTGTCTCTGCCTCCTGAGTGCTGGGATGACAGGCGTAAGCCACCACGCCTGGCACTGTGGTATGTGGTGCTGATTGCTGGTTGATTGTTGATGGGCGTGAGTCACCACGCCCAGCATTGTATGTGGTTACTGGGATCGAACTCAGGACCTTGCGCTTGCGAGGCAGGCACCGGAACCACTGAGCTAAATCTCCAGCCCCCTCCATGTCTTTTTAATGTATCACCTTGTCATGATTTGGAAACTTATATTGTTTTCAAAACAAAATCAAACACTCAAACATTTCCCATGGTCCTCTGTGTCCAATCCCCTTGTGGATGTTCAATTCAGCCCTTACTCTTAGTGTGCTTATGTTTGACTGTGTGTTGGGATTTATTAGCATGCTTCTCATCCTGCCTTGGCTTATATTATGTCTTGTGCATCTTTGTATTCCCAGTTCCAAACCCATTTTGTGACATATACTAAAAGGTCCTTTTGACTGAATTAATGAAATGAAGAAGTGAACAAATGGACAAACACATAAAGTACTATTATATTAAATTAGGAACTTACTGAGGCCTGGGAAAGGTCCATTGTTTCAAAGATGAGACTCATTTGAGGAGACATCTGAATGATTTCTCCACTCATAAGGCAAAGCTAAAGGCAATCATTTTTCAAATATTAAAAAATATATACTATATATTTCAAATTTCTCAAAACATTTATTTTACTTACAATAAACGTATCTTCTGTGATATAATGGAAGCCAGAAAATCTTGTTCTATCTCTGATTTGTTGTATCTCCTTTAATCTAAAATATTTCTTCTTCAAAAATAATTAAAATGTGTTATATACAAGTACTAGTTGTTATATACAACTCTCCATGATGGATGCAATTGTTATATATTGCAAATATGTACATAATAAAATTTTTTAAATACCTCCTCTCTATCTAAAGTATGTAAGAAACTGAATTTATTAACTGCTTCCTTTCTCTTAAATTCTCATCTTGTCTACTACTATTAAAGCCACTCTATCTTCTCTCATCTCTTTATCTTGTACTTTTGAATTACCCTTAACTTTTTTTTTTTTTTTTTTTTGAGACAGGGTCTCACTTTGTAGTTCAGGCTGGCCCTGAGCTCACTATGGAGCCCAGGCTAGCCCGGAACTCAGCAATCCTCCTGTCTCTGCCTCCCGCGTGCTGGGATTACAGGCATGAGCCACCATGCCCGGCACTGTGGTATGTGGTATTGATTGCTGGTGGACGTGAGTCACCATACCCAGCATTGTATGTGGTTACTGGGATCGAACTCAGGGCCTTGTGCTTGCAAGACAGGCGCTGGAACTACTGAGCTAAATCTCTGGCCCCTACCTTTAACTTTTAATTATTATTATTGTTATTATTAACTTGAAATACCAAATTAAGTTTACTGCTAGGTCTTTAAAATTCTTCCTTCAAAAGGAAAAGGGGCAGTAGGGGTTAATAAAGGGAAAGAAAAAATAATGGAAAAAATAAAGAAAATAAAGCTTATGTATATAGCAGGTGTAGATTGTGGAGGACAGAAGAATGGAAAAAATGAGAATTAAGTCAGGTCATGTAGTGGTACAAATTCTCAATGTCAGTTATAATCATAACATGTATATAAAACATACCAACCCCCTTCTGGCTCTCTTAAGCAGAAGCTTCCTTTCTCAATGAAATTTTCCTCCTCAAAAAAAGTACCAATAGAACCAATTAAAAAATAAAATTCTTCCTCTACATTTATTCTGTTTCTTCTGTTTCTACAATCCTCACTCTAACCCCAGTTTTATCCCTATTTATTTATATGTCAACAATAAGGCAGCTAATATGTTTGGAACCAGCTTCTTAGATGCAAAATAAATGAACAGTTTAGAGCTGGACTGACTGAAATGGTAGCCACTAGTCACATGTAGTCATTCATATTTAATTTATAATGAAATTTAAAATTCAGTTCTTCAATTTCATGAAGTTACATTTCAAATGCTTAAGAACTACATGTGAATAGTACCTTATTAGATAGTGCAGGTACTTCCAGCATTGCAGAAAGCTCTATTGAATAATGTAGGTCTAGACTGCTTTTAATCATCTACCAGATTATTTCACCAAATCTCTTTATCTACCATTAACCTGGGAGGTAGAATCAACTTTTCCTTCAAACTACTTCTATTCCACCACCAAGTACCACCCTTTGCCCTTTGACAATCCCTGCATTTGCTGTCACTCATCAATACTCAAGGATTCTCCTCTCATTAGGTAGTTTTCTCCTCCCATGCCACTGGCCTCATCCAATATTATGAAAACAAACATTTCAAATAATGGTCTTTCAGGTCTTTGACTACCTTGTTTTCATTTATTTTTCTCTTTTAACTCCTGCCATTTATTTCACATATCTGAAAATGTCTTTCCTGGAACACTACATAATTCTGAAATATTAAGTTCAAACATCCTGCTGGGCGTGGTGATACATGCCTATAATCCCAGCACTGGGGAGACTGAGGTAAGAAGATTGCTTCGAGTTTGAGAGCAGCCTAGGCTAGATAGTGAATTCAAATCCAGTCTTAACTACACATAGTGAAACCCTGTCTCAAAAAAAAAAAAATCAAGACATCTTGGTCTCTGCTCATGGCTTTCAATCCATCCAGTTCTCCCGCTCCACATCATGTAATACACTTGCTTTTCATTTGCATTAGGACATTCATATCACCGCATCATTTCCTTCACTAGGGAACTTTTGTTATATGGTCCAATTTTCTACTATCCTCATGCTAATATATCAAAAGTCTAACTATTTCCAGGCTTTCAACATCACCTACACTAACCCCACCCTGTTTAGGATGGTTGAGACTACCTTCACAAAGGTATTGTGAATAACAATTCCAGTGTTTCTCTTCAGTAAGGCCTTTAGGGTTACCCAGATGTGTTCCTATGTTTTTCTATACAAGTGTCTTTCCCATTTTGCATAATGGCTAATTTAAACCACATCTCTCTCCTCAGGTCTTCAAAGGACTGAGTCCTATCACTTTACAATAAAAGAGAAGTAATCAGGGATGGAGATTTGGCTCAGTGGTTCCAGTGCCCGCCTCACAAGCGCAAGGTCCCTGGTTCAATCCCCGGTAATCACATACAACAATACTGGGCGTGGTACGCTCACTGGCAATCAGTACCTTATACCACAGATGCTGGGCTTGGTGGCGCAAGCCTGTAATCCCAGTACTCGGGAGGCAGAGGCAGGAGGATTGCTGAGTTCAAGGCTTTCCTGGGCTACATAGTGAGCTCAGGACCAGCCTGAACTACAAAGCGAGACCCTGTCTCAAAAAAAAAAAAGAAGTAATCAGAGGATTTGTCTTTAAATTTCCACTATCAAACCTATATATCTTCATACTTCCCTCTCAGCTAATATAAGACAACCCTTTCTACTTGGCTCTGAGCCTTAGACTATCACTTCAACATCAGTATCTCATTATACATTAAGAAAAAAAAAAGAAGAAGAAGAAGTAGCAGGCCAGCCTGAACTACAAAGCAAGACCCTGTCTCAAAAAAAAAAAAAAAAAAAAAAAAAAAAAAAAAAAAAAAAAAAAAAAAAAAAAAAAAAAAAAAAAAAAAAAAAAGGAAAACACTAAAGAATATGATTTTGTTAACATGAAGCTCAGGACTTGCAAAGCTCATTTATAACGTAAGTCAGAACTATTATTATCATGGAGGGAGGATGTACAGATTGCTAAGATGAATGAATGAACTTTTATAGGAAAGTTTATTAAATTTAGGCCACAGATATGTTCAATATACATATATATATATATATATACACACACTTTAAAAATCAGAAAATCTATATGTAGAATTAGTGCATATATTGATACTATATATATTACCTGTCAAATGAAATAAATATTGGTAGACCTTCACTTCCTAATTCATTTCATACCTCCCACCATCACATACCACACATGAGCACTGAAGCATTCAATATTTTGAAAAGAAATAGATCTTTTTACTTTGTCCTAAAATATGAAAGTTTTATTAAAAATTATGACTGAAGGTACTTAACTTTTCTTCTTACTTAGATGTGTACACTTTCCTGTTAACACATAAGTTTTAATATCATATTTTAATTCTATGAGAAAAAAATTGCAACACAGTTTTCATTAAAATGATAATTTATAAACCTATTTATTATTTATTTGAAATACATATTCCTAGTTGAACATATAAAATTATTTAACCATATGTGAATATGACCTGGTTTTTTATCATGATTTACCTTTTTATTATCATCCAGTACTGTGTTCATACTCTCTATCCACAAAGTGTCAATAGGACCATCAAATACAACCCATTTCCGGTCAGGCGTTTCTGATAAGGCAAATTCTCTAAAAGTGTTTGCCACAATACCATCAGTCCACTAAAGGGGAGAAAGGAAAAGTTGAAAATCTCTGCTAAATTGGATTTAGCAGAAAAAAATTTCAAATTTATTGCTTTCATCTGCACTGTCAATAAGAGTTGAGAAATTATTCTATAGATTACCTCATGAGAAACTGGATCAAATTGCCCAAAAAGTTGACCCATAGTAATTGATTTGGGGTTTACTGTTCTATAAGTGACCTTTTTTTCCTCTCCATAGCCATGTTCATTCATCAGAGTTAAAGTGTCAGCCAGCACATGCAGAATTTTTGTCTTGGCAGCAAAAGGCTCTCCTACTAACATAAAACTATTAAAGAAGTAATGAGATAATAAGAATCTTTAAAAAATGGTAAATTAAATTCTTTACACAAGTATATAAAACTTTACCCTATGATAATTGCTATATATAACTTTTTTTTCCTGGTATTGAAGATCGAATTCAGGACCTTGCACTTGCCAGACAGGTGTGAAACCACTGAGCTAAATCCCTGGCCCTGCTATGCCTTGGGATTTAGATCGGTAGTTTCAGTATCTGCCTGGCAAATGCAAGGTCCTGAGTTCAAGCTCTGGTAACCACATACCACAATGCTGCTGATCCCCAGCCCTGTCATATAATTTTTTAAATTGTATATAGCAGGTCCAGGGATTTATCTCAGTGGTTCTGGCATTTGCCTGTCAAGCACAAGGTCCTGAGTTCGATCCCCCAGTAACCACAATCCTGGGTGTGGTGGCTCATGCCTGTCATTCCAGAACTCAGGAGGAAGAGGCAGGAGGATTAATGTGAGTTCAAGGCTTGCCTGGGCTACACAGTGAACTCAGGGCCAGCCTGAACTACAAAGCGAGATCCTATCTCAAACAAAACAAAACAAAAAAATTATATGATATTTTCTTGGACATGACAAAAACATCACTTCTAAACTTCTTGACATATCAAATTTTCCACATTACTGTAATATAATTGTCTACAAAAGAGAATATAATAAAAAGTTTTTAAAATAAAATAGCTTAGCCCATCCTTAATGATAGCTATTGGTACCTAGAAGGAAGATGTTCCTGACATAATAAAAAAGACAATCTATGGCACTGGATGGTGGTAAATTAATAGGTACCAAAAGCTAAAAGACTTATGATTATTGCTATGGAATGTAAAATACTTAGATCACCTAGAAAACAAATATACATAATGAAATTAGAATTTTAAGGCAAATGAGTAGTAAATAGAACACTAATAATGCAATATAATGCAGGCGACAGACTTAACAACCCAGAAAAACTTGCCAGTCTGAAAGCAGGAATGAAAGAGAATAGGAGTTTCAGAAATTCAGAGATTTGTGGGATTGAATACAGCAATTTAATATGTCCACTTGGTAGAAAAAAATCAATGAACAATATCTATTAAAATTCAGGTTAGGGCCGGAGGGTTAGCTCAGTGGTTCCGGTGCCTGCCTCGCAAGTGCAAGGTCCTGAGTTCAATCCCCAGTGACCACATACAATGCTGAGCGTGGAGACTCACGCCCATTGGCAATCAACACCACATACCACAATGCCGGACGTGGTGGCTCATGCCTGTCATCCCAGCACTTGGGAGGCAGAGACAGGAGGATTGCTGAGTTCGAGGCTTGCCTGGGCTACATAGTGAGCTCAGAGCCAGCCTGAACTACAAAGTGAGACCCTGTCTCAAAAAAAAAAAAAAAACAACTCAGGTTAGCATCAAGGATCAAACCAAGAGTGGTGCTATTGCATCACATTATTAAAATCTGTAAAGGATTACTATCATTCCCAGTATTTTCACTGGGGGAAATGTTATAAAATCACCAGTAGGTACCTAAGACCATGGGTACTATCACACCCTTTACAATACCATACTTTTCTCTACTTATTCATAACTATAATGTTTAATTTATAAATTAAACATTGTAGGGGACTGACAAAAACTAATAAAATTTATAATAATATATTATAATCCAATTATATTTCTATGCTCTATCTCAAAATATGGAATTTTGATTTGTGAGCTGCTATTGAAAGTGGGTAACTGAAACAGCAGAATATAAACCTTCAGATAAGAGGTGACAACTGTAATTATTTCCAGAGGACAAAATAATCCAGGGAAAATAGACTAAGGATATTGTCCTCTCAAATAAGTTTGTAGTTTTAAGGATATTACCAGGAAATTTATAAAGATATAACTTCATAAGGACCATGGATATGGCTATATCCATATGGAGCTTCCTGTTAAAAAAAAGATAAAAAGCTGATTAAATTTTTGAGGGAAATTATTAATAATCCTCCTTTGGGCCAGAGATTTAGCTCAGTGGTTCCAGCGCCTGCCTCACAAGCACAAGGTCCTGAGTTCAAGCCCGGTGACCACATAGAATGCTGGGCGTGGTGACTCACGCCCACCAGCAATCAATACCACATACCACAGTGCCAGGCGTGGTGGCTTACGCCTGTAATCCCAGCACTCGGGAGGCAGAGGCAGGAGGATTGCTGAGTTCAAGGCTTGCTTGGGCTACACAGTGAGCTCAAGGCCAGCCTGAACTACAAAGCAAGACCCTGT
Source organism: Thryonomys swinderianus (assembly GCA_004025085.1). Lineage (NCBI taxonomy): Eukaryota > Metazoa > Chordata > Mammalia > Rodentia > Thryonomyidae > Thryonomys > Thryonomys swinderianus. The sequence continues at coordinate 9,411 of PVIC010053908.1, forward strand.
CTCAAAAAAAAAAAAAAACCCTCCTTCCAGGACTATCCAGAAACATAAATGAATACTCAAGATTAAAAAGAATTCTTGTGTATTAGATGTATGTGAGTGTTGATTCTACTCTTTCCCTCATCTGTGTCTGTGAAAACCTCCATAATTCAAAACATTGTTGAAGATGCCTTTAAAAATACCATGACTAGGGCCGGAGGGTTAGCTCAGTGGTTCCTGCGCCTGCCTCGCAAGCGCAAGATCCTGAGTTCAATCCCCGGAAACCACATACAATGCTGGGCGTGGAGACTCACGCCCACCAGCAATCAACACCGCATACCACAATGCCGGGCGTGGTGGCTCACGCCTGTAATCCCAGCACTCGGGAGGCAGGGACGGGAGGATTGCTGAGTTCGCAGCGGCTTGCCTAGGCACCATAGTGAGCTCAGGGCCAGCCTGAACTACAAAGCGAAACCCTGTCTCCAAAAAAAAAAAAAAAAAACCATGACTATTAAGACCCCAGCTTTCTTTTTTTTCTAAAGGAGAAAGGATAAAAAAATCCTCAATTATCAAGAAAAAATATGTTCTCTACTGTCCACTTCACACCTGGCCATAGAATAAAATGAAAATGAAAAAACCTCTTAAAATATTAAATCAAGTTCTACAGAGAACAGCTGGCTGCAAATTTCTTCCCTGGGAGCAAAATCAAGCAGAAGTAGGAAACAGAGGTAAATTATAGCTCAAGTTTTAAGGAACTTTAAATTTATACAGTTTAGGGGCAAGGAATGAGCTCTGTAAGGAAAAGAACACCTACACAATTTTGAATATACAACAACCATATCAGCCAGACGTGGTGGCATATTCCTATCATGCCAGCATTTGGGAGACTGAAGCAAGAGGACTGTTGTGAGTTTGAAGCCAGCCTAAACTACATAATGAGTACAACCCAGTCTAAACTACATAGTGAGACACGACCTCAAAAGACCAAAAATAATTAAAACAACTGTATACATTTTAACGACACTTAACACAAAAAGTATATATACAAAATGCTTATGGCACTTGGATGTGCCCCTACAAGTTAGAGGTCTTTTTTGTTTTTTGCCGTCCCAGGGATAAAACTTAGGACTTTACACTTGCCAAGTAGGCATGGCATCACTGAGCTACATCCTCAGCAGGAGGTCCTGTATTTTAAAAGCTATTAATTTCACAGTAAATCTAGCCCTACGTCTATCCTCTCACATGCCCAGCCAGATTCAAAAGAATTGCTACAGAACAGTATCTCCTCCTATTTTTGAATGGGAGTGTTCTGTTAATCATTTTCTAACCAACTCACTACTGTACAACAGGTGTGTGGCAGGCAAACAACTTCCCCTTCTAGTTTTTAAGTCTCTGCATCAAAAGGAATACAGATGTAACCATATCCAAATCTGTATCCAAATCTGATACAGATATAACCATACATCCTTTAGAAATCTTGAATTCTGAGTATGGTTCATTTATTGATTGGAACTTTTGTCTCCCTGAAAAAAGAACACGCTTATTATGTACATTTAGGAGAGGGAATAACATAGTGGATGACCAAAAACGCAGGCTTCCATGGTTACTAATACTAGATCACTGAATGAGCAATCTTTACCAACTCTTGTTGGAAGTGTAAATCTTTGTCCTGTAAACCAATGGTTATTAAAGTGAGAAGTTATTTAATCTCTATCTTATGTATCTAGCTTAATTTTTTTGGTTTGTGAATTTGTTTTAAAAGTTTAATCAAAATAATATCAAATGATGACAGATAATCTATAATCTTACCCATGTCTAACAATCATCATTTCATATGTCTGAATCATTTTTTCAAGAAAAAATTTAACAGGCTGGAGATTATGTACACTGCAGGCTTCATAAGCACATTTCAAAAAGTCCTGCAATAAAAAAGATGGAATGTACCTTATACAATGGTATTATAAATCATGTCATTCAAAAGCCTTTTTTTTTTTTTTTTTTTGCTTTTTGGAGACAGGGTCTCGCTTTGTAGTTCAGGCTGTCCCTGAGCTCACTATGGTGCCCAGGCAAGCCGCCGCGAACTCAGCAATCCTCCTGTCTCTGCCTCCCAAGTGCTGGGATTACAGGCGTGAGCCACCACGCCCAGCATTATATGTGGTTACCGGGGATTGAACTCAGGTCCTTGTGCTTGCAAGGCAGGCACCGGAACCACTGAGCTAACCCTCCGGCCCCTCAAAAGCTTTTTTATTTTCAAATTAAGAAGAGGAACAAACTGAAAGGAAGTTATTAATGATCACTGTATTATACCA
>PVIC010053909.1:0-11704 GCA_004025085.1 Thryonomys swinderianus
TGCCAAACAGAATCACGAGCACTGGCTTTGCTCTTGACTCTGCTCCAGTGAGTGAGGTGACACTGGGAAGGTCACCTTGAAACAGCCTCCACTGGCCCACCTCAAGGAGAAAATCCAGGAGCAGGCAGCCTCCACTCAATGGCATCTGTGGCCCCTTTCTGGCTTCCTTTGTCACAACCTGCATAGAAGAGAAGAGCAGATCAGCGAATACGTGTTTCATTTGTTCAAGAATGAGTGGTAGAGAAATCTGTGAGTGCTGGGGTGTGGAGGTGAGGAGACGCCTCCATGGCACAGAGCGAGGCAGACAGTAGGCCCATAGTAGTGCCAGCTGGGATTGGCGCTATCTGCATGTGCGGCATGGTACCATGGCAAAGAGTGGCTGAATCTGTCGGGAGGAGACGGATAGACTCTAACCTCAGGGGGAAGAAGGAGCAGGAAGCCACTCAAGGGACTGCAAAGTGGAGGGAAAGCAAGTGGGACAGCCACAGGCGTGTGTGAGGGACAGGAAGCAGGTGAAGACAGTAAAAGAAGGTAGAGAGAGAGGAAGCAGAGAGGAAGGTAGAGCAGAGGAAGCAGAGATTCACATGGAAAGCCACGTGAATCCTGGCGATCAGAGGCCACTGGACAGTTAGAATCAGAGAAGTGGCTGAAGAGATGTGTGCCCGGATGTGCGGGTGTGAGTGCAGAGAGGCCAGGAGTGGGGTGAGCTACAGAGCAGGCAGGGGCATGGACAGCATGGGCTACAGCTCTGGGCTGCATTTGAGGGTGGACCTGCCAGGCTTCCCCACAGCCATGCCACTCAGAGGGGTCCTGTTTTGTCTGTCTTAGAGGCTAAGCAGGGACAGGCCTGGCTAGTGTTTGGATGGGAGGCCTAGCCCACTTGAAAAGAAGGGAGGGAGGAGGCCATGAAGAATCACCCGTGGGTGTTGGCTCCATACAGCGAATGTCAGCAGATCCCAAATCAGAAATTCTCCACCCAGCAGATTTTCCCATCTCTTTCCTCATATGCCTGAGCTCATCTCAGAGATATTAGTGAAAAAAGCTTTATTTTTCCATCTGGCACATATTTGCTGATTGTCAACCACATTTCAGGGGTTATTTTTAAAATATCATGGCTATTTGGTCAATTTGAGTACGGTTGCTTTAACAGCCCATGTCAGAGCCTACTTGATCAGTAATCTAAGCTACTGGTGAAAAGAATTCTATTCTTAGCCTTGGCCGGCCGTTCATGACAAATGAAGATGCCTGAGCTGAGTGTCAGCTGTGAGCGAATCATGTCGGCTCTCAAGTTGTAATATTCTGAAAATTCACAGCAGACACAATAAGGCTTGGAAACGTCTGGCCCTTGTCCAACTCTGTCCAGCCGTAGAGCCCCGCTGTCTCAACTGGAGGTTTTTTTTTTTTAAATTGAATTCTTTATTGGCACAATCTATATACATCTCAAAATCACGTATAACATTGGGGAATTTGTACCAGTATATGACAAAAGTTAATTCTAATTTTTACCCATATCCCTACCCACCCACACCTCCTCACCCCCTTTACACATTTTTTATTTTCTTTCTGTATCATATTTATTCCTTCCCCTCATTACATTCCCACCCAAAATTTCCCACTCTATAAAAGCTGCTGTACTTTCTAGAGCTCATTTGCATCTACAGGTGTTTATGTCAAAGAGAAGATCCGGAATTTGCCTATCTGTGATCTATTGATTTCACTTATTAGTATATCCTCCAGGTGTCTCCATTTGCACCTAATGGAGGTTTTTCTTGTTAGAGAGCAAAGGCACAGACTCAAAGCTGTCTTCTGGCTTCTGTCAGAGTGTCAATTACTATGGATGCATTCTGTTCATCTCTAATGTAGTCTGATCAGCTCCCCAGAACTGATCACCCTGCCTATGGCTGTTGCAGGGTGTGAGTCCAAGAACTCTTCATAGGATATTTGCGAATGTGCAAATCTGAAGCTGAGGTTACCACTTAGTAAGCCTCCAGATATAGAGAGTTACTCTAGCAAAGCTAAATGAGATCCTTTGTAAATGTGGCAAAAAAAAAAAAAAAGAGCAAAACCTGCATCACAGGCTTGACTTTAAAAAGAATATCTCAACATCACTGATCACTACAGATGAAAACAACACTGAAATTTCATCTCACTCCACAAAGAAAGGCTGCTTTTGCAAATTAACCAGCAATAAATGCTGGGAAGGCTGCAGGGAGAAAGGAACCCTTCTCCGCTATTAGTGAGAATGTAGACTGGTGCAACCACTGTGGAGATCAGTGTGGAGATTCCTCAAAAAATTGGAGGTACCTTATGACCCTGCTATTCCCCTGCTAGGAATATACATGAAAGAATTAAAAGAGTCATAGTAACATATGTATACCCATGTTCATAGCAGCTCAGTTTGTGATAGCTCAATCTTGGAAACAACCCAAATGCCCATCAACTGGAGACTGCATTTTTTTAAAAGTGGGTTTTCCATAAAATAGAGTATTACTCTGCCATAAAGAATGATAATTTTGAGTTATTTATACTCAAATGGATGTACCTTGAGGACATATTCATAAGTGAAATAAATAGGTCACAAATGTATAATAACTGTATCTTTTCTCTGGTATGAGAATCTGAAGATGTAAATAAGTTCTAGAATGTATGATAGATGTGTGAAATAGAAAATATCCAAAGGGAAGAGGGTATGGGTAAGTAATGAGGTGTAAGAAAAATATGATGTTTAAAAAAGAAAGTATATGTATATCGGGTGGGGATTGTTGTGTGGGTAGGGGAGTGGATACAAATGAGAATTAACTCATGTCATATACTGGTACAAATTTCAATGTTGAGTGTGATCTGATGTGTATATAAAGTGTACCAATAAAGAATTCAATTTAAAAAGAAGAATTTTGCCAGGCATGGTGGCTCATGCCTGTAATCCCAGCACTCGGGAGGCAGAGACAGGAGGATTGCTGAGTTCGAGGCTTGCCTGGGCTACATAGTGAGCTCAGAGCCAGCCTGAACTACAAAGCGAGACCCTGTCTCAAAAAAAAAAAAATAGAAAAAGAAGAATTTCTGTTGTCTCAGACAATATTAACTGCAAAAGTCACAAATGTGGTCCTTTTATCCCCTCCACACACACACACTGATATATTCAATGGCACTAACATTACTGATCCATTAGGATTATCATTTTGAGATCCTTTAGACAAACATGCAAAGCTTTGAGGTTTTCTCAGATCCCCTTGGCAAAGCCTCATCTAGATTCTGAACACACATTCGTGGGCATTTCAGCTTATTTTCAGAAGCCCCGGAGTCACTGCAGTGACTGTAGAGAGGCGCCTACCACTCACCGTGCGAGCAGCTCACACCCAGCTCTCACCCTCCAACACTCCCAGATTGTTAGCTGTAATAACCACAGTAACGCGGTCTCCGTGTCTTTTGCTAGTTGCCAAGGTCCTGAGAGGAGGAGAAAAGCACCACTACATCCTACCACCAGGAGCTGGAGCCAGGGAAGGGTTGACAGAGCAGCGGCAATGCCAAAGCCAGGCCTCTTGTGCCCAGCTGAACTTCTTCTGTCCTAGTCACCATAAGAAGACCCAGAAGGTAGAAGGAAGGTGAGCTCCTTGCCCTAAACTGGTCAGGAAGCAAATCTTCTTGAAGGAAGCATAGAATTCTGATGTTTATGTGCTTTCTAGTTCCATTTTCTAATATATGTTCTGAGACAAAGGAGGACTACGTGTCCTGCAATAAAGCTAACACACTCTGTGTACTTTCCATGCTTGAATACATGAAGCCTTGTCCTCCATTCTGTCTTCCCCTGCCCGGGGTGGGGGGTGGTGAGACTCCTCTTTACTTTGTCTTGTTTTCAGCCTAGTTATCTAACCATTTAACGCATTATTCCTGTTTATCACCTATTGCTGTGCTCTTTCCTGCATTTGCTCTAGGAAAACAGTCATTTTTTTCCTGTTTGATTCACTGTTTCCCTGCTCTTAGGACTGTATCTGGCATGCAGCAAAAGAAATGATCAGTAGATAGTTATTGCATTCATGAGACAAGGAAGGAACATGGCCTTTTTATTACTAAAGACATGTTCATAACAAACCCAACCTACTTATTGGCTGTGACATTATGTGTTATTATTCTTAAGTCTGAATTTTTTAAAATTTTTTCTTTATATACTCACTATAAAATACACAAAATAATTTTAAAAATAGTAAAAGAAAAAAGTCACACTCTCAATCCCCAGATGTTAGCAGTTTTAATATGTGGCTCTAGCTTGCATACATGAGAAATGAAGATTATACCAATCAATCTGCAGAATTGAGGCAGAGATTAGAAAGAATCTATGGAAAATTACTTTCTTCTGTGCTCAAAAATAACAGGTAGTAGCTATTATTTATCTAGGTAGAAGACAAGCCTATATTTACCTACAAAAACACATAGGAAGTATTCTACGACTCTGAAACAAGTTAAAATTTTTAGATTAATTTTCAGAGATTTATGGGAATTAATATTATAGAAAACATTCATGATTAGAAATTATTATATGCTGAAAGATAATTTTTTTTTGAGACAGGGTCTCACTTTGTAGTTCAGGCTGGCCCTGAGCTCACTATGTAGCCCAGACAAGCCTGCAACTCAGCAATCCTACTGTCTCTGCCTCCTGAGTGCTGGGATTACACACATGAGCCACCACGCTCGGCACTGCGGTATGTGGTATTGATTGCTGGTAGGCGTGAGTCACCAGGCCCAGCATTGTATGTGGTTACCAGGGATCGAACTCAGGACCTTGTGCCTGTGAGGCAGGCGCCAGAACCACTGAGCTAAATCTCCAGTCCCTGAAAGATAATTTTTAATGCTGCTAATAATACTAAGGTTCATTCCTTTAAGAGCTAATGCAAATTTTTAAAACTAGGTTTATAAAGTGTCTATTGTTCATATTATTCCACTGCCTGGCTTGCAAGAGCAAGGTCCTGAGTTGGAGCCTGAGTACCAAAAAAGGAAATTTTTTGCAAAGTGTCTATTGTGTACCAGGCTTTGTGTTGAGCAGTATTTTGGAGTCTTTTTAAACTTCACAGTATTCATATACATGATACTCTTATCATCTCTATTTTAGCAAATCAAAGAATGCAAACAGTCATGTAATATAACTTGTCTAGTCCGTAGGGCTTGGTCAGGAAACCAAAGTCAAACCCTAGACCTAACTACAGAGTTTCACTCAGTGAACATTTTCAGATGGAATCTAATGTGTGTGCTACAGAAGGGTAAGGGTCTACCTACAATCTGGAAGAATGCAACATAGAAATAAATCCAGCTGATCAAGGGGGTTTGTATCAGATTCTAACAGGTATGAGCATTCATCTTCTCTCTGCTGTAAGTTTATGGTAGGATTAATCAATGAACTCTTACTAATATAAATCTAACTAGTAAGTGACAATCACTATCAAGTAAACTGATAAAAACAACCATTCCTTAGATTCCAAAGTCCACTTTCAGACTCTGAACTCATAATGTCTTAAGCAAGGTGCAGTCACCACTGAGGGGAAGATGGGTCTGGTCACCCCTCTCAGCCACAGGCTCAGATGTCCGATAGCGCAGTCAAGAACAACGATTATGAAATCGGTATGAATGACCAAGAAAATATTTTATTCAGTTATTAGAATCTAGCTCATTTCACTTAATCCTCAGTAGCCTAATGGAAGGATCTTCTGGCTGAGACCAGGCTATCTCAGCGCAGTGCCTGAGAAGAACTCCCATGTCCTCCTTTGCCCTCACTCTCACCCGCCTGCACCCCTGGGCCCCTGAGCTCCATCCCATTCTTTGTTTCCCATTTCACCGAGATTCCAGGATCCTTATTCTTTTTTTTTTTTTTTTTTTTTTTTTTTGCTTTTTGGAGACAGGGTCTTGCTTTGTAGTTCAGGCTGGCCCTGAGCTCACTATGGTGCCCAGGCAAGCCGCCGCGAACTCAGCAATCCTCCTGTCTCTGCCTCCCGAGTGCTGGGATTACAGGCCAGGATCCTTATTCTTAATGTCTGCCCCAGAGTTTGTCTTCTGTTTTCCATGGCTCCCTTTTCTTGAATGCTTGTAATTTGTATTCTTTAGCTTGGACCACATCCCACTGTGCCTGAGTCCAGAAGCAGGACTTTTTTCTTGACAGTGTACACCCAGAAGGAAGAAATACTGCTGAAAGAAATAAAAGGAACTTGGGGTCAGGCTGACTTGCTGTGAAGCACCATATTCAGTAGCCATGAAGGCTTGATCAGGTCCTGGGAATAATTCTTTTTCTTGAGAAAACTGGGAAGATAACTCTTACCATGAAAGCTAACTGAGACATTGAAATGATAAATGGAAAGGGGTCCGTGACAGTGCTGGGACATATTAGGCTCAGAATAGTTGCAGCCTTGTCTCTGTCCTCATGGCCTGTTGGAACAGGCCCCAGCACACTTTCTGTAGAGGAACAGAAAGCAAATATGTTGGTTTACAGATCTATACTCACTCTGTCACCACTACTCACTCCAGTAAAGTTTATTACATATGTAAGTTTGGACCAGGGTTGTACATGAGTGTTGCCATATCCAAATTATAACCCAATATTAGAACTGCTTTCTTTGACTCAGTCACTAAGATTCTCTTTGTTTCTCCTATAAGTGTTATGCACAAGCACAAGGTAAGCAGTTTCTATGTATCTTCTTTTGTTTAACTAGAAGGAAAATATATGCTGGCTTTAGAAGAATATAAAATTTCCCCAAATCTGTCCACAACTCACAAACAATCCCTCTTCATTGCAACATAAAGAAGACCTACTTTTCTGACCAAAAGATCTGGTTCAAAAAATTATCAGGGGATATAAACATATTCATGTGCCTTGTAAGATTAATGTCAATATCTGTAAAGAAAATGTATCACATTTTCACCTTTCGAAGAGTTTGTGCATATCAAAATCTGCTTAACCAGTGATCCCAGGCACAGGTAAAGGTAACACGAGCTGAGGTCAAAGGAAACTACTGAAAGCATCTTTCTTCTTTGGTAGCAAAGTAACCCCTGTGGCTGGTGACATTACTATGGCAAAGCAAAGGCAATGCCACTAGTCTTGGACCATGCAAAGAAGTAGTATTACCCACCAACCTTTTATGGAAACTTCCTCCACAGATTATCAAGTCCCTTCACCCTCCAGGACAGGTCATCCCACTTTATATTTGAAAATGCTAAAATCCAGAGGGATAAGGCCCCTTGCCCAAGTTCTTTTGAATGGCAGCCAGTAAAGCAGGATTGAATTAACTGTAATGTTTTTCTATTAAAAAAAAAAAAACAGTTCAGGGCCGGAGGGTTAGCTCAGTGGTTCCAGCGCCTGCCTCGCAAGTGCAAGGTCCTGAGTTCGATCCCTGGTAACCACATGCAATGCTGGACGTGGAGACTCACGCCCACCAGCCATCAATACCACATACCACAGTGCCGGGCGTGGTGGCTCATGCCTGTAATCCCAGCACTCGGGAGGCAGAGACAGGAGGATTGCTGAGTTCGAGGCTTGCCTGGGCTACATAGTGAGCTCAGAGCCAGCCTGAACTACAAAGCGAGACCCTGTCTCAAAAAAAAAAAAAAACCAGTTCATCCACAGTGTGGTTTCTATAGGCTCTTCTGAGCTGGTTTGAGCACTTATATTTCTTTCCCCAGGAGAATGTTGCCGAATTCTCAAAGACATTGACTTACAATTCGAAATTGAAAACATTATTCACATTAAATTAATTGGAAGATTCTAATGTCAACAGGTAAATTGTGTCAGTATTACATAAAATATGAAATATTCTGCATTACATTCATATTTATTCATTTTATTTTTTAGCAATTTTAGATGTAACTAATGATTAAGAGAATTGGGGCAGTGAGTTAAGATTGATGCAAATTATAATCTTAGCTATATCTGAGCACCACTGAGGAGTGTAAAAAACATTGTTGCTTGTGTCTGACCCCTAGAGATCCTGACATAAGTGATCTAGTGGAGGTCTTGCCATTAGGGTTTAAAAATGCCTCCCTGGGAGGAAAGGAAGTAGAAAGATTTAAGATAGGCTGTGCCCAAGTAAAAAAAATGAATGTAAACATTAAGTGTCATAAACATGATCTAAGGATAATCATAACAGGAAGAATGGTGATGGGCAAAGGGCTAAGGGGGGGAGTGGGTGGGAAGAGGAAGGGGATTAGAAAAAGAAATAATCACTGTGCATGTACTGACTCCCCAAGATGAATGTAAACTTCATGGATGACAAACATGTACTAACCAAAAAATTAAAGTAAATAAATAAAATGACCCTCCAGGTAATTCCAAAATAAAAAAAAGAGAGAGAGAGAGAAGAAACAAGGTTGAGAATGAATGAATGAAAACTAAATAAAATGATCTCTTCTTTAATTAAGTAGGTGTGGAAATATCACCATGAAGTATTACATCAAGAGGAGATGATATTGGGGCTGGGGATTTAGCTCTGTGGCACCTCGCCAGCCTCCCAAGTGTGAGGTCCTGATTTTGATACTCTCTACACAGAGAGAGAGAGAGAGAGAGAGAGAGAGAGAGAGAGAGAGAGAGAGAGAGAGAGAGAGAGAGAGAGAGAAAGGTAGGATAGTATTAATTTGGGAAGTTCCTTTCATTAAAAGAATTTTACATGACATAGGAAACACATTTTAAAAAGAGATTTTATAAGCCTTCTGATTATGAGTCAGAAGTTTTCTAAGTGCTGTACAGGTTCTACTTAAATGGTCAAAAATCACACTAAAAGAAAAATGCAACTGTGTGTATTGGAATGGATCTAGCACAAAATTCAAGGACCTGGGAAAAATAACAAACAAAAACGAAAGAAAATAATGAAATAGGCAAGTAACATGGATAGAGGTAAAATCTAATCATAAAGGAAAAAGTAAAATGTGATTAATGGAATAAAACATTGAAAAGAAATTAAAAAGGTAAATCTAATCTGGCAGCAAACATGATCTAAGCTGAAAGCGAGATAAAACATCTAAGTAATGCTAAGAAATAAAGGGTCACTAACTACACATATAGTGGAGAATTAAAGCAACTACGAGAGTATAATACAATTGTTTTAATAAGGTGAACATCCCTAATCTGAAGATCAAACTCCAAACTCCAAAATTCTCCAGAGTTTGACCCTTTCGAGCACAGCAGTGATGTGACCACAGAGAAGCTCGGCATAGCCTTCAGTTTCCCTCAGGTTCTGTCTAAAGGAATGTACAAAGCATAGATGAATTTCATATCTGAGCTTTGGTTCCTACCCCAACCAAGACCTCTCCAAATATATATATATATTTGTATGTATATATACAAGTCTGAAATGCACTCTCTTTGTGAAGGGGCAGCAGGCTGCATGACTGAATTCCTTATGAAGAAGCTGTGATTGTGCAGTACTCCCTGTGCTTAGTTCCTCCTCAGTCCACAGGTGCGTGTATACACACACACACACACACACAAATATTCCAGAATCTGAAATCTAAAAACATATAAGATAAGGAATACTCAATGGATATTGTAAAACAGAAAATATTTAAAGGGAAATAGGGTGAAGGGGTAAGTAATAAGGGGAAACAAAAAATGTTTAAGGGAAACAGGGCCAGAGATTTAGCTCAGTGGTTCTGGCACCTGCCTAGCAAATACAAGATCGTGAGTTCAATCCCCGGTAACCACATACAGTACCGGGCATGGTGACTCACATCCACCAGCAATCAGTACCACATACAACAATGCCAGGTGTGGTGGCTCATGCCTATAATCCCAGCAGCAGTCAGGAGGCAGAGGCAGGAGGATGCAGTGCATTGGAGGCTTGCCTGGGCTACATAGTGAGCTCAGGGCCAGCCTGAACTACAAAGCAAGACCCAAGCTCAAAAGAAAAATAAAGAGAAACAAAGCTTAGGGGGCATGGGATGGGGTTATGGGGTGGGTAGGGGAATGGGAAAAATGAGAATTAAATCATGTCATATACTGGTACAAATTCTCAATACTGAGTGTGATCATGATATGTACATATAAGGTACCAATAAAGATTCAAGTAAAAAAGATAAGGAATACTCAAGCTGTAGCAATATACTTCTACATCTATTTAAATTGTTTTTTTTCAATTCCTCAGAAAGCACAAATTATTAAGATGAACTAAAAGACTTAGAATAACTCATTAGAAAAGTAACCAGAGGAGAAAACAGAAATATACCAACTTACCTCAGAAGGACGTCCACATCAGAATGAGGAGTGAACACTTTCACTAAAGGACACCCCAAAACCTCACTGAAAACTTCCACTGCCAATGGCTGGACAGAAGTCAGTCACTGGCTGAGAGAGTTGGGAAAAGATAATCTTTTAGTTGGTATATGTGCTGTCGAAGCGAGCACGATAATCTTTTAGTTGGAAAAGAGATAGAAGAAAAGAAAGGAAAAGTGCTCATGGATATTGAGAGGCAGCTAAAACTATCTATTATCCAGGAACCATCAATGGGACAAAATAATAAAAGAAAGATAATATAATAAAAAAGAAAAAGTCATAAAATAATATCAATAAAACATGCAGAATCATTACATTTTTAAAAGCAATTATAGAACTTTATCAAAGAACAAAAAAGACCTAACCAAATACATTGGTGATCCATTAATCAAAAATGTAAACACTTTACAAATTAATCTGCAAAATAAAAATGTCAATCAAAACTATAAGGGCATTAGTTTCGGCAATTTTTCAATGTAAAATCTGGTAGTTTCTAAAATTCCCAAGAATGGACACTGAGATGTCAGCTGCTTTCCGGATGTTAAAACATATACTCCAGCACACACAGTTTAAACTGGGGCATGTGCTCAGGAGGAGACAAATCAATAGAATAAGATCCTACTCAAGTTAATTTCTGTTAATAAAGAAGTATTTTCAATAAGTGAAAAAAGTTAGACTTTTCAGTAAATGCATTAGGACAATTGAAAAACAGCCAGTTAAACTTATTTTGCTGTGTCGTTTCACTCTCACAATTCCACCAATGAGCGCCGTGCAGCAACTGGACAAGTGAGCCGTGAGAGGCAGAGACGCAGGCGCAGGGAGCACTGCACAACCACAGCTTCTTCACAGGGAATTCGCCTACGCCGCCCGCTGCTCCCTCACAAAGGGAGTACATTTCAGGCTTAAATTTCTGAATGATTTCCCTCCTTTCATGTCACGTGTGTTACTCAAAACAATTCAGAATTCATTTGTTCAACAAGTGTTCATTGTTCCTTGATCCATGCACCATGAGGGAATATAAAAGAGAAAAAATCCAATTCTTTCCTTCACAGAGCTTGCTTTAGTAGGAGATAGAGGAGAAATAAGTAAGAGAATAAATAGGGATAGGTCGGATGGAAACTATGAAGCAGGAAATATCGCCAAGGGAGGAACCACACAGAGGGCTGAGGCCTAGCTGTGAGTCTGAGGTGGGTCTGACCAGGAGCTACAGTGGCCGGTGCCTCCGCACCACACAGAGCTGGGCAGAGAAACTGAGCAGGTGCAGAGCTGACAGTGAAACAACCCACCTAGGGGAAGTCAGAGTAAAGTGATGCGTAAGAGGGCCTGGTGATTTAGCTCAGTGGTTCCAGCGACTGCCAGTCAGGCACAAGATCTCAAGTTTGATCCTGGGACCACACACCATGGTGCGGGTCGTGGTGGTTCATGCCTGTAATCCCGGCACTCAGGAGGCAGACAGAAGAACTG
>PVIC010053910.1:0-11697 GCA_004025085.1 Thryonomys swinderianus
ACTATCAAAAAGGTAAAAAAAAAAAAAAAACAGAGCACTTTTAAATTATATTCCTTTTGGTAGGCATTGCAAAACATATTTTTGTAAAAGCCTTTGTTACTATAGCTACAAGATAATAAGAAAAGGCTTTTGTTTCAAAATAAAATATCAGGCACAATGCAGAGTTTTATGAAATTAGTTTACTCCGCAAAAATGTTAGCCTAATGTTTTGGTTTGTTCAATGTTAGGGTTAAATTTCTTATAATTTCAATTACATCTATTTCCTATATCAGTTTAATGAGTTTAAACATTTATTATTTCTACAAATTATTTAAACTTGAAAATTATATGTACAATATTATAGAGAACAAATACTGATAATGTCAATTTTTTCTAGAGTAATTTCATGACATTCTAGATAGTTTAAAATAGGTATAAATATTGGATATTAAACATTTTGATTCATTATTATTTTTAAATTACAACAGATTAAATACATTAAAATATACAAATAATTTTAATGATATTATAAATGCATATGTATGTTGGCATATATGCTTGTATTTATTTTTACTTCTAACCATTGTTAAAATAAATTGAAAAGAATGATCATGGAAAAAAATACAGCAATGTAATTCTTGATTTTTAATCCTCCAGTTAGTTAACTTGGTTAAACATGATAATTTTAATAAATGGTTAATTATTGTAGGTATAAAATTATACAAAATGTAAACATATAATTGTATCAATATGTTTCAGTTCTTTAAAAAATGTGATTTTTCAAGAGATAAGTTTGATATATGGTTTTGTTTCATGTATTGATATATTGATGATAACAATACAATAAAACAGTTTAAATTTTTAACCTAGCTAAATTTATACACACATCTATAGTACATAAACGTTAACTTATATTAATAAACATACTAAATGTGTTAAGCACACTAAATATTAAAGTAAATTAATAAAATCTTTATTGCATGTTATGAATGAACCATTTATCCAAAATGTGAAATTAGGGTGGGACAGTGAACTACAGATTACTGATACAGAAATCATAAGGAAGACAAAAAAATATTATGCAGGAGTTAAAGGAGTGAAACGATCCAGGAATAAAAAAGCTAAAATATTTTTCAGTTGCAGTGCAATGGGAGGGCCCTGGGGTTGGCTGGCAGGGCAGTGCTGACAGCTGGAATTGCTCTAGTTGTGAATTTGTCAAAAATTAGAACACAGTGACAAAATATGAATCAGTCTTTCCAAATCACTTTGATACTAGAAAGATACATAGAGTACAGCGTGTAGAAAGGTGTATAAAATTTATGATAGAACCAGGCTTAATTATTGTTCTCTCAAGCTTGAATAAAATATAGCAATGAGGGCTGAAAATTTACCTCAGTGGTTCCAGTGCCTGCCTAGCAAGCCCAAGGTCCCTGGTTTGATCCCCAGTAACCACATACAACAATACTGGGTGTGGTGAATCATGCCCACCAGCAATCAGTACTACATACCACAAATGCTGGAATGTAGTGGCTCATGCCTGTAATCCCGGCACTTGGGAGGCAGAGGCAGGAGGATTGCTGAGTTCAAGGCTTGCCTGGGTTATGTTGTGAGCTCAGGACCACCCTGAACTACAAAGGGAGACCCTGTCTCAAATTATCTATCTATCTATCTATCTATCTATCTATCTATCTATCTATCTATCTATCTATCTATCTATCTGTAGCAACATGCAACTTACAAAGCACCCTTGTGCCTATCATAAAATGCCTTAGGATATTGGAGGCAGTTGGGGAACTTTATTGGCTATGTCTGGCTCCATTTCTGGGGGGTGAGATTTTGTATATACAGACAGCAATCAGCATTTCATTCAGTAGTGTTGGATCTTTGTGGTGAACTGCACTCCTGGTAATATTTACTATTCTTTTTTTTCTAGTTTTACTGAAGTATAACTGATGATAAAATTGTATATATTTAAGACATGCAATGTGGTGATTTCATATACACACATACATATAAGATTATGTTCAGAATCATAATAGATTTTTTATTTCACATACTTTTTTGAGCAGTTAGAATACTTAAGATCCACTCTCAATTAATTTCAAATATACAACATATTATTAAATATATTCACCATGTTGAACATTAGAAATCATATGCAAAAAAAGAAAAATTGTAGGCAACCAAAGCAAAAAGCAACAAGTCTGACTATATGTACTAAGTAGCTTTCCCAATGCTGAGACAAAAATACCTGATAGCTGCAATTTTAGAAGAGTTTATTTGGCTTGTGGATTTGAGGAGTTCCGTCTATGGTAAGCTGGCCAAAGTAGAATTGACTTATTAGGAGGGACTTGCAAAAGAAAGCTCCTACAAGCCAGAAAGGAAAGTGAGGGACACACACACACACACACACACACACAGAAAGAGTGAGAGAGATGTGGTAAGAACACACACTATTCCAGGTCATGCCCACAGTGACCCACCCCCCTCCAAGCAGGCTCTGCCTCCTAAAAGCATGTTCAGCTATGAACTCATCCGTGAAATAATCCACTGATGAGTACAGTGTCCTCTTGATTCAATCACCTTCCAAAAGGCCCAGCTTGAAACCATGACATACATCAAACTAAAATATTTCATTACAGCCGACAAAACAATCAACAAAATGAAGGGTTACATACGGAATGGGAGGAAACATTTGCAAATGAGATATCTGATAAGAGGTTAATGCCCAATTGTATAATGAATTCATATGACTCAACAGAAAAATAACAACCAGAAAAAAACAACAGAAGTGAAATGTGAATAAAGAAGGTGCAAATGATCTGAATAGATATGTTTTAAAAAATTGATACCAATGTAAAATAGATATATAAAAATGCATTCACCATTACTAACCAATCAGGGAAATACAAATGAAAGGTACCATGAGTTATCCCCTCACATCTGTTAGCCCATTAAAAAAAAATAAATAAACCAAGCAGGAAGAACAAGATGGCATCTTAGTATCCTCGGATAATAAGGATGTTGTGTTCTCCGATATTCATCTCCTCACAGATACAGAAAGGTGAACAGCTATCCACACACAGTGCCTTCAGAAGAGATAGGAGAATCAGAGGAGCGGCTGTTGTGACTGCATTAAGCATAAGAAAAATAAATAGGGCACTGAAGACGGCAGGAAGGAAAGAGCTTTTCATGTCACACTACCCCCAGCTCCAAGCTGCCCACCATGAAGGGGTTCTGTTTTGAGGGGAGACAGGGGAGGGAGAGGGGCGAGGGGAGAGGGAGAGGCGGGGGGGGGGAGAGAGAGAGAGAGAGAGAGAGAGAGAGAGAGAGAGAGAGAGAGAGAGAGAGAGAGAGAGAGAGAGGGAATATTTAAACTTGAAAGCCAGTACTGAGCTTGTCATTGTGAGCCCCAGTGCAGAGCACAGCCCCATGGCCTACTGCTGGCACAGTCCTCTTGGACACCATTAAGCCATACAGTTGACTGTCCTTACTATTGCTCACTTACCTCCAATGCAAAGAAAGGAGCAAGATTCCAGCTGCTGCAGGGTAGGACACAAAAACTAGCATAAGGCTTCATCTTAGAGAAAAGTTGCAGGTTCACGACAGTGAGATCCATCACCCTACAGAATTCAAAGTTCAATATATCACGCAGGTCTCGCAGACAGAACCTGTGGCCTACCTTTGTCATCAGGTTGGGACACACTCGGGTTTCAGGCTTCATCATCCCTACTGTGATTGGATCTGGGACAGACTCCTTCTCTTGATGCTGCAGGACTCGGTGAAATACAGAGGCGCGCTAGCTTGGTGTTACCCCTGATAGCCAAAGGGCTGTCTCGACCACTCGCCCCCCCCCCAACCTTGGGCACCACAGCTCTCACCAGATCAGGTGAGGTTCTAAAACTGCCTGGGAGCCAGGCAGAGAGCTTTGCCTCCCTGAGATAGACTTCTGCTTTGGGCTGCATCACTCCCAGCTGTGGCATGGGCCTTAATGCACCCCTAACACGACACAGGTCCCTGGAGCCATAACTCAGGTGCAGCACAGCATAGTACCAGCCTGTCCAGCCAGCTGTATTGGGCAGCAGTGTTCCAGCCTTGGGCTAGAAGGCATAGTATAAGACCACATTTTCTGGGGAGGGGAGGAGTTAGTAAATCAAAGACTTTTCCCGGGAATTTAGCTCTGGGCTGTTAAAACATAACAATGGATAGATTTTTACAGCTCCCATCCAGGTCTGCCAGCAGACACAACCTTCACAACATCTCTAGAGACAGGGAAACGTATGCTTCACCATTCCATCAGACTTTCTTTTCAACTAGCATTGCCTCTTATTGGCTAGCACAGTCGTAGGCTATGATTCAAAATCAACAGAAGGCAGGACATACCAGTGTGGGCCTTGGTCCTACCCTAGAGTGTTGCCAATGCCTAGAAAATCTGGACTGGGCACTATCCAGTACTGAAATAGTGGAAGTGCTAACACGTTCAGAGGAAACAAGTAACCTAGTTTAGAATTTTTGGAAGGACGGGGAAAAGAAGGCCAGATTAGAAAGACTGGAATAAATACCTTCAGTGCCCAGGTGATACTTCACATCAGCAGGCATCAAGAGTTTAAATAAACGTCATCACTTAGAATTCAAGCTAAGGTGCCAGAGACAGACCAGACAATATTCAGGAAAGAAATAATAAAGATCTGAAAAGGAGCAGAATAGATTAAATGGAGACTAAACAAGAAATCCATAATATGCACAAAAAAGTTGGTTCTTCAAAAACAAACAAAGTAGACAGGCCATTAGCTAAACTAGGGGAAAATGTCTCTTAAGAAATAAAATCATATATCACCGAGAGAGAAATTAGAAAAAATACTATTCAAAATAGCTTCAAGAAAGATTAAACCTTAAGAATTAACAAGAGAGTAAAAGATCTTTCTGGTGAAGGCTAGTAGAACTCTGACAAGTTGAGAAAATGGAACGATAACTCCTGTTCCATGATAATTTTCCTTTGACAGTGATCTGACAGGTGTGTCTGGCTGATAGCTTGAGAATGACTGAAGTTTAATCCAAAGCCCCAGAGGAGCTTAACTTTTTCCAACAAACAAGTAAGTGAGCTTGGAAGTGGATCCTTCCCCAGTTAATTCTCACATGCGACCACAGCCCAGGCCAACATTTTGATCATAGCCGCGCCAGAAATCCTAAAACAGAGGAGTGATGTTAGCTCAACCATGATTTCTGAGCCACATGGCCTGAGAGATAGTTTACCATTACAATTTGTGATAATATTCCATAGCAGTAGGTAAAATATAAAATAAAGAACAGTGTTCATTGCAAATGTCATTCAGTCAGTGTCCCTTATATAGCAGGTCCTCTCAAATGATAATATAGCTAGCTAGGTAGCTAGATGACTAACAGATTCTTGATAGAGCTAAAAAAATAATCTCATAAATCTGTAAATTAAAGACTATGACCATTACTATTGTTACACAGAGGAAAAACATATGATACAGAATCTTTAGGTATTTCTCTAGACATAACTGCAATGTCAAAAATTCATAATGATACTGTTTGCTATACTATGTTACTGAATATCAAATATTGAAAGAATAAATTGAATTAACTAAAGAAAATTATAGAACTAATAAGTTAGACCAAATCTAAGAATTATATGAAGAAGGTAAAAGAATACCTAGAACAGTGCCGGGCGTGGTGGCTCACGCCTGTAATCCCAGCACTCGGGAGGCAGAGACAGGAGGATTGCTGAGTTCGAGGTTTGCCTGGACTACATAGTGAGCTCAGAGCCAGCCTGAACTACAAAGCGAGACCCTGTCTCAAAAAAAAAAAAAAAAAAAAAAGAATACCTAGAAACTTTCCTCTGCAGAATCTAAATTTTTTTCATATAGATATTAGGTCTAATTATTCTGATTTAATTTAAGGAAAGTTCATTTTGTGTTTCATCAATTGTATTTATAAGGACAATGGAAATCAAATCAGTAAATCAGTAGACTAGTCAATGATTTTAACTATTGTTGGTTTGACATGATACTATTTATAGTGATTTCCTATTATATTTTACCCAATATCCTCCCTCCCCTCCCATTTTAAGTTTATGTACTGCTGGTCTGAATTAGGACAATGCTATCTGTAAAGAAGTGTATGTTTTTCTGATCACATGTGAGGTTTGCCGCAGAGACAAAAGAACAGAGAGTTAGAGTACAATGGAGGTCAGCGGGGATTATAAGCATGGGTTTATGGAGAGTAGAAAGAAAATAGAAATGCTCAAAAGAGACAGAAATTGATGGAAAGAACATGAGAGAGAACAGGATACAAGCAGTATTTATACAAGTTTTAGTAAGGAAATGCCATGCCTAACCAAGCATTCTGGACCACAGGAAAGGTAAATAAATATCACAACCACTAGATCTTATTAGCACTGTTGAAAACCAAACACAAAGAATAAACCCTAGACCACCTACAACAAAAAGACATTGCCATAAAAAGAAGACCAATGAAATCAACATCTAATTATCTAACAAAATGGGAAGTCACAATGGGGATTGTAATCTGTAATGTGTAAGAGGGTGAATTAGCAATAGGACTACACACCACTGTGAATAAACCCTAGATGTACAAGGTCCTGTGAAGTGAGCAAGAGGTAGATAATTACATCATTAGGAAGGTATATTCTCAAGGACTAAAGACTGAACTATATGCTGATTGAAGAACAGCATATATGAAGAAAAAGAGTTCATCAATGTAGCAGGGTAAAAAAGCAACACACAGACCAGTAGTGTTACTGTAACCAATAATAAATCTACCAAGAAAGAAATTAGGAAAACAATAGCTTAAATAAGCAAATATTTAGAAATTAATATAACCAAGGAAATGAAAGAAAATTATAGTCCTTTCAAAAAGGAGAGTGAAGAAAACATCAGAAAATGGAAAGATATTCCCTTTTTCTGAACAGGCAGAACTTCTGTTGTCAATATGGCCACAATACCAAAGCAGATGATTTAGATATAATGTGGCCCTAATCCGAATGCCAGTGTCATCCTTCATAGATGAGGAATAAGCTATCCTCTATCTCATAATGTCTAGTGTACATTCACTTACATCTTCAGTTTATAATACCAGAGAAAATATACAGTACAAATTCTCAATGTTGAGTGTGATCATGATGTGTATATAAAATGTACCAATAAAGATTCAAATCTAAAAAAATGAGTAAGATATCCTAAGATTTGTACAGAGCAAGAAGAGATAAATAGCAAAAGCAATCCTGTATGACAAGAGCAAAGCAAGATGCATAGCAATCTCATATTTGAAGTTACATTACAGTAACAAAAACCAGCATGATACTGGCACATAAACAGACATACAGATCAATATGACAGAAGAGAGGTTGCAGAAACAACCCCAGCTACATTTAGCCACCTGATCTTTGACAAAGGAGCCAAAAACATACACTGCATAGAAAGATAGAATGACACTGTGAAAAGTGGTTATCCATACAAAGATTTAATTTGTAGCTATATTTGTCATCATGTACTAAAATACAATCAAATGGATCAAAGATGTAAATATTAAAAAAAGAACAGTTAATGTTGAGTAAGATAAAAACAATAAAACTCCCAAAGAGTCTCTAGTTATCCCAAAGACCTAGAGTTAGGCAAGGACTTTCTGAACAGCACCTTTATTATACAAGAAAATCTTCAAGAACCAACAACAAAACCATAGAAAATTAAAAGGCATCTGCACTCAAAAGGAAACAATTTACAAGAATTAAGAGACACCCTGCAGAATGGGGAACTTGTATTAGTTGCTTTCTCCTCACTGAGACACAATAACTGATGTTGACAAATGAAGGAGGAAAAGTTTAT
Source organism: Thryonomys swinderianus (assembly GCA_004025085.1). NCBI lineage: Eukaryota > Metazoa > Chordata > Mammalia > Rodentia > Thryonomyidae > Thryonomys > Thryonomys swinderianus. The sequence goes on from PVIC010053910.1 coordinate 7,848, forward strand.
TCAGGCTTTCAGTTTATAGAGCTTTGGATCCATACTCAGCCAGCTCTGATGCATGGTGGCATGGCAGAGGGACACAGCAGAGGGGAAACAGCTCATAGTACAGCAAGCCAAAGGCAGAGAGGAAGCAAGGGAGGAGAGTGGGAGATATACATTTAGGCCACGCCCCCGGGTCACTTCTTCCCACTGAGCTTCATCTCCCAATGTCACAGCCAGCTAAAAACCCATCAGTGTACCAATCCAGTGATGCATATCACAGCCCTGTGGTGTAATCGCCTCCTATGATCCACCTAAGAGTGCCTGAGGCTTCGTAGGGACATGCACAGCAGATTCAAAACATTAAATCCTCAAAACTAAAAGATCTGGTCAAAATATGGGCCCCTGAAATTAATAGACACCTGTCTGAACAAAAAGTGAAAATGGTCAAAACTACATGAAAAAGTGTTCAATATCTCTGGTCATTAGAGAAATGCGAATTAAAACAACACTGATATTTCATCTTACTCCAAACAGAATGGCTATCATCAAGAAATCAAATAATAACAAATGCTTGTGAGGGTGCAGGGAATGCAACGTAATGTTGTCTGTGGGAATGGAAACTAGTAAAACCACTACGGAAAAAAATATAAAGGTTCAGCTGAAAATAAAATACAGGAATTTCATTTAACTCTCCTCCACTTCTAAGCATCTTCCCCAGAGAGGTGAAGATATCATATTACTGTGATACATATTAATAGAAGCACAATTCATAAAAGCCGAATCCCAAACCTGGCCTCTATGTCCATAAATAGATGAATGAATTAAAAAATGTTGTATTTATACACAATATAGTATCACTTAACCATAACAAAGAATAAATTTGAATCCTCTATAGGAAAACAGATGTACCTTGAGAACATAATGTGAAATGAAATAAATATGATATACAAACTAAAATGTTGCAGTCTGTCTCTTATGAGAACCACAAAACATATGTAAATTAAAGAGCAAAATATAAGAGATAATAAGAAACATGGTGATACATCTGCAAATTGGAAGATCAACAGAGAATATGAGAGGAGAAGGAAACGAAGAAAAGGAGCTAAAAAGAATGGTATATGTTAGGTACAGGAATCAATTTCCTACAGTGAAAGTGATCATTATGTACAACAAACATATGTTAATATAAATAAATAAAACAAAAATACAGAAAAGAAAAGAAATCTTAAAATAGCTTGGGCTATAGCTTAGTGCAAAGGTATAGGGTTCAATTTTCAGTGAAGCCAAATTATTTAACTAATAATTATGAAACCAAGGAAATATTAGCTGCTGTAGTAGTGCATGAGAGGAATAAGTTAAATAAGAAATGCACAAAGAATATCAATGATACTGACAATTTTAATTCCTGAACCAACTAAGTAATAAGTTCACAGATGCTCATATTAATGTTAGGTTTCTCGATGTATGTAAATTATTATTTGTATATGTACTCCAATCATCATTTTCATCATAGAGACAAATATCTACCATTGAAAACAGATTTTGGAAAGCACTTAAAATCGTGGGTTTGGAAATGCAATAGTTCCTATTCTAATAGAAGGATTTTCAAATGACAGCACTATCTAAATCACTATTCAAAATCTTTGCTACATTTCACTATATAGCTTGTGTTCAAAAAGATAAACAGATTTCAATGATAATACTTTATGTAAATTTATTAACTCTTACATTTTAAGAAATAATTTACATTAATAGTCAGAAAAGATCTTTATCCAAACTGTTACACTAGCTTAGTAGAGTTCCTTATTTGGAAACTGGGCACAGTTTTATTTCACAGATACTGGATCCTTGATATTCTGAAAAAGAAAATCAAAGCACAAATGTTGAAGGAAAGAGAACCAAATAAAGCAGGTTCAAAGAGGGTGAAAGGGGGGCTGGGAGATTTAGCTCAGTGGTTCCGGTGCCTGTCTTGCAAGTGCAAGGTTCTGAGTTCGATCCCCAATAACCACATACCACACTACTGGGTGTAGTGGCTCACGCCTGTATTCCCAGCACTTGGGAGGCAGAGGCAGGAGGACTGCTGAGTTTGAGGCTTGCCTGAGCTACATAGTGAGCTCAGGGTTAGCCTGAACTACAAAGCAAGATGCTGTGGCAAAAAAAAGAAAGAAAATAAAAAGAAAGGTGAAAAGCAGGACAAATAATAAAATGAAAAAAAATAAAAAGAAGAAAAACTTTTAAATTTCACCTTAAAATAATGTTGAACATTTCCACAGGCCACCCAATTCATCCCTTTGGACTCTTAGAGCAAGTTACTGGGATTTAAATCAGCTGAAGTTTCTTCTGGTTGAACTGCGCTGTTTTATGGTGATGATGTTAACTACTTCTGGTCAAAACCTTTGATATTTTAATGGGAGTCAGCTTGTTATAAAGATATAAACATCTATAATTTTCTTCACACCAATTGGGATTACTTTGTATTATTTTCTCATATTATAGTGAGAGTTTTTAACTATTATCCTGATATTCTTTGAAGCCGGGAGGAGCAAAATTCCTTTTCAATTCCAGCTCATTAATTAGTGTAGACAAATCCAGTATCTTGCAATGCAAGCAGTAGTATTCACTAAAATTTGCTCTAAATTCCTGGTCATACTGAAGATGCTGCTCAGCAGAAACTACTGGGAAGTAGTCAGTAACATAATCTGAAAGTGCAGAAGGTGAAGGAGTCTTCCAGGCAGCAGCAGCAGCAGCAGCAGCAGCAGCAGCAGCAGCAGCAGCAGCAGCAGCAGCAGCAGCAGCAGCAGCAGCAGCAGCAGCTTTTTGAATGTTTTCGCTTGAGTCTACCCTCTCCCTTTCCTCTTGTTGCTCAGAGGCTGCCTTCGGTGTCTCCATCATATCAGTGTTATAATTTTGGTTATTTGCTTTATACTCTCTAAACTTACGTTTGAACTTCGCTTTGAAAAAAGAGGACTTCCTCTGTGCTGTCTTCAGTTGCTTGTTTTCGTTCGAAGGAGACGCTGCCATTTCTGAAGAAATACGTTCATTTGACTGACTCTTAATGCTGCTACTATCTTGGAAGACACCGTGAATATATGGATCTTGAGTCTCAGGAGATCTCTGGGTGCTAGAAGAATTGTTGGTGCAACTTGCTATCAGAGGAGGATTTGAAGTGGGTGAGTTGGGTGGAAGAAGTGGTAGAGTGTAGTCTTTAGGACTATGTGCATTGTACTCAGGGTTATTATCTAAGTGGCCTTTTGATGTTGATTGCATTAAAGTCTCGTGAGATACGCTGACTTTTTTCATCATGGAATCATCTGAATTAGAATCAACTGAGTTAGAATGTTGGTCCCTGGGAGGGGATGTGACATCTCTGTTAGAATCTTGAGAAGGTTCTGACTTAAAGAATGAATCTAGCTTGTTGGCAAGAACCAACTCCAATGTCTTCCTCTCTGTATCATCGTATCCGGGCCAGTGTGTGGATCTCTGTAAAAACAGAATCCTTCAAGGAATATGAACAATTATGGGGATTTGGATTGGCTACTTCCTGCAGAATATTTCTCAGCAAGATTTTGTCACTTTCTTCGATGTCGTCTTTGTGCAGCCGAATAAGCAATTCGGATTCAGAGCAATCTTGCAGTGCTAGCAAGTGAATCACCTTGTCCTCGTATGGCCGCATGTGGACACCACTGGGAACCCAAGATTTTCGAACTGTGTATGCGAGGTTAATAGGAGCTGTTCTTTTCCTTATAGGTGCTGGATCTACAAGGAGCTTGGGTGCTTTCCGAATTGGTGGCCTTTCCAGTGCATGCCGTTTTGTAATATTTTGCCATTTGAGGTAGGGTTTTTCTTCTGCCTGACTCTTTCTTTCTGCAATCAC
>PVIC010053911.1:0-11699 GCA_004025085.1 Thryonomys swinderianus
GCCCAAGTTAACTTTTTTTATAGATGACATGAGTTAATTCTCATTTTTATCTGTATAAAGTTAACTCTTCTTTTAAAGTACAGAGAGCAGAAATCTTTATGAAGAAAGATGTTTTTATTTAGTTGTTTGCAGTAGTATGAGGTATTTAAAAGTAGTAAATGTTCAAATGAAAGGATTTGCTAATACAATCATGATATATTCACTTGAAGTATTCAAAATGAATCATATCAAACTGAGTCGTACAAAGTAGTGGAGTTTATAACACCATGATGAGATGCTTGCATATTCATGCCAAAACCCCAGAATACAAATTTGATCATCTCAATCCACACAACAATTAAAATTCTGTTCAAATAAAAATATAACAAACATTTCCAGTTTTCATTTTTACTTTTCACGACTTGTTGTCAGGAGGTTCTACTTTTTGGTTGAGGTCTTATATTGAATATGCATTTTTAACATAATTACATGAATGTTTTAAATTAGTATATGAGTAGTAGAGAACTTCTGGCTTCAACGTGGTTAGTGCTGAGTGGCTAAGATCGATCTCAATCCATGGAATATCCTGTACTCCTGCTTGTTTTACTTAATCCTCACAACAGACTTTAATTCACTTAAACCTTGCAACACCCTCCATGAGGTATGCATCGTCATTTCCAAGTTAAAACTTGGGCTTAAAGACCATATTATGAATATGTGGTAGAAATCATGGCACTCATATAAACCCACAGTGGAGTCAATAATAACTTCATGAGTTATGGTATGAAAAGGTGTAAAGTTCTTGCCTCAATGTGAAGTGCAAATCTTTTATGATTAGTCATTCACATAGACACACACATGCACACACACATACAAATGATGATGGAAGTAGGTGCACCAGTTCATCTTACGATATTTAAAGAGTTATTTTACAGAAAAGAGAAAAGTTTTATTGGTTTCCAAAGACTGAACCAGTACAAATGTGACAATTATAAAATATGGAGTTCCATTAAATATATAATTTCTAAGATACTGGCTTACCTTGCTCTTTATTCCTGGAAATACTCAGGCAGAGTCAGGCTTCAGAAGCATTTCAGAGGGGAGATTTATATTGAGTGAGAGTTTTTATAAGAATTTCTGTTTATTTAACACCCTGCATTCTTTTTAACACCAACTTTCTATAATTTAGTTGTGTTTTCCCTTCTTATACTCTTAATTATTTTTGTTTTCTTTTATACATACACACATTTCAGACAGGTGTGCTAGGAAATTTCTGCCCTCCCAGCTGCTCAGGTGACTGAGGCAGGAGGACTGTGATTTTGTGGTTATGTGGGCAACTTATTGACACCATGTCTTAAAATAACATACAAAAAGGTGTGGAAATGTAGGAGGCTTAGCGTGCTTGCCTAGCATGTGTGAGTCCCGGGTTCAGTCCTTAGTACCACAAGAAAAGGAAAAAGAAATAAAAAATGATTCTTTTCTTTTAATTCTATATTCTTAACATGGTCACTTGTTATTACAGAAGAGTAAATTTCTACTGTCTTAGTTAGAAACTTTGATTTTCTTGCAGTCTGAGTCTGAAGTGTTCATTACACATAGATCTGAGCTTTGGATGAACCTGATAAAATGGATGTCATCCAAAGATCTCAAATATGATCTCTTTTCTAGGAGATGGGGCAGGTGGTGTCTCCAAGGCTTGTTCTGGACAACGATCTGGAATTTGGAGCCAAAGAAGGCGGAGGCAATTAGCAGAGGCAAATCTTAGGTATTTCCAAGGTCAACATCCAAGGCAAACAGCCGGGGAACAGTTGCCAAAGCCAAATGGAACAAAATGAGGAGGGTGAACCAATTCTCACATGAGGGGTAGAAAGCAAGAGCAGATGATAGCTGAAGTGGCTTAATCTGCACTTTTGGAGATCCTATGCCAGACTTTTAAGACAAAAGATATTAATATATGAGTTGTTTTTTTGCTAAACTAAAACCTCAGTATTCAAGTTTAATGACAGTGTTGCATTTTGCAATAAAATTAGTGAGTTTAGGTTGCAGTTTGGCACTTGGTCTCCACAAGGTTCGCCATCACTGGTTAAAGCAACAAATTAAAAACAATAGTGGAGAGATTTTCAGATTTCTGGGTATGTCATATTTCTAGCCTCGGAGTACGGTAGTGGCTGCAGGAAGCTGACACTTGTGCTCATAATAAATTGATATCCTAAGGCAATATTAATTTATTAGAACATTTAACCAATGTTATAAAGAAAACATTTTGTTAAACACAATGAAAAATACAAAAGATAAATAGACATAGATCTTGCCCTCAAATAATTTACTTGTAGGGCTGGAGGTGTTGCTCAATGCTTGTCTAGAAGGCAAGACCCTGGGTTTGAATTCTGAAAACATGAAAAGAAATGATCTTACTTATTGCATTCATCAGCTGTACTTTGCCAGAACAGAATACCTGACACTGGCAACTTGAGATGAGGAGGTTTATTTTGGCTCATGTTTAAGAGAACTCAGTCCATGGTTAAAAGAAGAAATATCATGGCCAAAGGGACCCGCATAAGACTACTCACTCATGGTGTCCAGCAAGCAGAAATCAGGGACAGCTGACGGGGCCAAAGACCAGACACAGTGCCCGTGGTCATTCTCATGCCCCTCACCCCACACCCAGAAGTGTTCTTTACTAATCCAAGCATTTGTTAGGCAAATCAAATTGACAGTCAAGATTAATCACCACATTGTGCACTGGAATGGAAAGAAACTAATAGAAACAGAAGAAAACATGAAAAATATAGAATTATCCATAAAGTAATTGCTAGGATAAGAAAGATTATTTATTAAATGATTAGGGAAACTGTTAAGTTGATAAATATGGGAGAAAAAATGTAATATTTTGAAAGGAAACATTTCAAAATATTTCCCAAGCATATTAAACCATTTAAAAATTTTTTAGTTCTTAAAGAGAATTTAATTTGTAAAAATAAATAGGCAAAATAATAGTTTGTAAAGTTGTCATGTTAAGAGGGTGTTGGGAAATCATTCCATCCAGCCATTAAATTTATTGATAAAATTGCTTCAACCTCAAGTGGTTGCAGGGCTTGCTGTATTTTTGGTGTTCCATTTGTCTAATTAACAGGCATTCACACGTTAGTCTATATAACTAGCAGGAAATCTGTTAAATATTTCATATCCTCCTTAGGTTGTACCTGGATGAGATAAATTTGACATTGCTCCATAGTTGAAAGCATCAAGACTGTGATGCTTGTTCAAATGGATGATCAGAGTTTACACAACTCTAAAGCTGTGTGATAGTTGACTGACATAACACTAAGGCTGTGGGAAAATGCACTTTCAATTTCATGTTATTTCTCTTGCTTCCTTAGAATGTAATACTAGCTTCTCATATGTTATTACAAGTAGGACGTCAATCTAATCAAACAGTGGTCAGGATCATGCCAATCATCTCCTTTTTTATTGCCTTTAGACCAACTCATTACGAAAAACTGAATTCTTAAATGGTATCCACTAGGGTTTAATACTACCTCTACAAAATGATCCTGAAACTTGCATTAATGTATAATATCATCTACGTTGCCTTTTAACAGTCATTGAGGAAACTAAGAATGTAAAATAGGATTTACGGACACTCAGGGGTTTTTATTTTAGTCTGTCATTACCCTACTTACAATATTTACAAGATGAGCCGGGCGTGGTGGCTCACGCCTGTCATCCCAGCACTCGGGAGGCAGAGACAGGAGGATTGCTGAGTTCGAGGCTTGCCTGTGCTACATAGTGAGCTCAGGGCAAGCCTGAACTACAAAGCAAGACCCTGTCTCAAACAAACAAACAAACAAACAAATATATTTACAAGATGAACTTAGACAAATAGTACCATTCTGCCAAGGTTTATGTGGGAAGACTCAGACACAGAAAGTTCAGAATGTATTGGTGCTAGAAATGCTAAAAACAAAAATAAAAACATGTGGATGAAAAAGAAGCTTCCCCCCAAGAAGATACTTTCCAATAAATATGATATCAGTAAAACAAGTAATTATTTGCAGATTTAGAAAGGTGTTAAAGAAAAAGGGTTATTAATATTATAGGTTTATCTACTAATTTGAAGTAATCGTGGGATTAGAATTTTTTCCAGCAATTTTCTTAGACAACACTTCAATATTCAAAAACATACGGTGTTTACAATTTCACCCACAGGCTATTTTTCCAAAATGACTTCACTCATGGGCAATCAGAGGATTTTCAAAATAGACTTTAATTCTGAATTTTACTTTCTCTATTCTTTTTCTGATTCTTAACCCTTTGGAACAGTCACATAGGTTTGTTTTGTTGTTACAGCGTTAAAGATGTTTTAACAACCTACGTAAAGCAAAAACAAATTATTCTACATGTAAATGCACAAACATATGGATAATATATATGTGAAGAATATTTTCTCTCTCTCATTTTGTTTATTTTATGTAAAAGCTAGCACATTTTAGTTAAGTTTAGCTAAGGTACTAGTTACATTTTCACATGATTTGAGTAACAGAATAGGAATCATGAGTCCAGGGTCCTCCAGTCATGTAACGGATATGGAATAATTGCCGACATTTGTGAAGCAGTAATTTCAAAGTTTGGTTCTTAAAGCCCACGTGATATCTTAGGCTCTTGAAAGGTAATCTTCATTCATTTTTGCAACGCTGCCCAATGAACATCATTGGAAACCAAATCATGTGAAAGTAAAGCCGTTTATTCTACACTGTATAGATCTGGAGTGCTGGCCCAGAATTTGAACATAGATCTGTCTGGCTTGGAAGGAAATTGGAATGACAAGATTGCGATGCACCATGCTGGTGAACTGTAAAAGCAGAATGTGGGGTATTTCTACTTCTCCACTCCCGGTGTTTGGAGCACTGTCTCAGCCTAGATTACAGTACGTAGTTGGCAGGTCATGTATCTTTGTATGAATATCACCTTGTCAATCTCATCAGTGTAGATGGCAGTACAGAATAGTTCTGGAAAACACTAGATCTGGAGTCATTCGGATTAAAGATTGGGTGCATATTAATACACACTGTAAGAACATAATCATGGGAAAACTACATATTTTCAATAAATTTCAGTATTTTTGTTAGTAAAATGGGCCTAGTATTAGTGCCTGAAAAGTCTAACAATTGACATTTACTGAGACAGTCTGTGTGGAGCCATCTATAAAAGATGCTTGGTGTATATTATTGCGCTCAAACTTATACTGTGAATTGCTGTAATAAACTGTAAACATTGGAATATTAATACATTCATTTAGTTACTTTCATCATAATTTATTTACCATACATTCAGTTACTTTATCATGATGCAAAAATTAATCATCTGCATTATTTCTAGATGTTACAGAAATCAGCTACTTCTCATGGAAGATAATAAAATAAGAGTGTTGGGCTGGAGATTTAGCTCAGTGGTTCCAGCACCTGCCTAGCAAGCTCAAGGTCCCTAGTTTGATCCCCAGTAACCACATACAACAGTACCGGGCGTGGTGACTCACACCCACCAGCAATCAGTACCACACACCACAGTGCCATGCTTGGTGGCTCAGGCCTGTAACCCCAGCACTCAGGAGGCAGAGGCAGGAGGATTGCTAAATTCCAGGCTTGCCTGGGCTACACGGTGAACTCAGAGCCAGCCTGAACTACAAAGTGAGACCTTGTCTTTTAAAAAAATTATATATTTAAAAATAGTCATAGTGAACACTGATTGGAGCTTACTTACCTTGCCTTTGCTGCTGACATGGGCATAAGTAAGATTTAGTGTTATTTTCTGGAGAGACCTCAAGTTGGCCACACAGCATAGTCTTTAGTTTGAAGAATCATGGGGAAGATTTTTCTTATTCGCAATTTTGTTTACTTTAGGTGAAGACTTTTTATTCCCATTCTGTACATTCTAGGTAGAGATAAAACTGACGCGCATACTTCATGACATAGGAAAGAGAAGGAGGAACAGAAATATGACACCTGGCTTTTGGTAAAAGAGAGAAAGAACCACTTAGAGTTTCACAGCTGGTGGATAAACATAAGCCATAACTACAGAGTTAACAAAATACCTTCTACTCTTTAGAAAAAAATACTGGGATCTCATTTGGGTGTTTTCTTTTTTTATTGCAGTATTATACAAGGAAAGTGGCACTTAAAAAGCCATAATCCATTGCTAAAGGCATTAGTTTCCTTTTACAGTTCAGATGCAAAGGCAATATGCTACGAAAGACATGCTATATTATTTAATGTTTCTTTTAATAAACAGGGTACAATCATGGTCCTCGTGGATTTTGAACCCTAGAAATTTTCAACCAGCAGTGATAGTAAATATGGAGATTTATAACAATGGCAAGAATTCAAAAGCCAGTGAACAGAGCCCATTATTAAAGGAGATGCTTTCCTACATGAGAATCAACTTAATGAATGATCCTCTCCTTTCAGTTAGGTATTTAAGGAACAGCTTAAGTGCATGAAAAAAAAATGTTTTGTGGCATCAGAAAGCATTTGAATGCTTTGGGTGAGAAATTTAATAGCAACCTTTTTAGAGACGCTCAGAGATTTTCAGCAATTGGGTTAGAACCTGTAGGCACATTTTATGTGGTTAGGCATGCTTCGCGGGCCCCAAAGACTGCCCTCAAAACCTCAGGGTTTTGTTTCTCCACTGTGCTCCCTTCTGTCTGCTCTGTTTATGTATGTGGGCCAAGGCCTATTGAGTGTGGCTGATCTCTCCCAGCTGTGGCCTCTCCATTCACCCTAATTTCTTTCTCCATAGCTCATTTGGACCCAAGCAGTGATGAAATTGCAGACTCGCGAGTGCGTCCTGCCACAAAAACCATAGGCAAGATGTGGTCACAACCAGAAGGGCACACAGGATGGAAAACCCCATCTGGACCGTGCAATTTGAAAAGCATAAACTTCTCCTTTCTTCATTTAAGAAAAATCAGCCATGCAGCCTTTTGTTGCTCTCTACTGTAGCCAGAAACCACTTAAATTGAAATCCTTGGTTAGTGCAAGAAAAGTCCAAAGGGACTCTAGAATATACACGGTTCACTTTTCAAGTTTTATGCTGAGCCCCTTTGCCCCTCTCTCTGTGGAACCTGTCTTGAGCTCAGAGCATAGAAAGTAGCTCCCAGCGTACATCTGTCCCGGATCCCCCTGCGAGGGACCACTCTGTTCCCTATGTGTTTGTTTTCCAGTCACTGGCAGACAAGGAGAGTTTGCTTTCTGTTTAGATTCAGCCAAAAATCTTCCCCCAAGTGACCAGGGAGTTCTACAGAGTCCATGTTCATATACATGGAGGAAAAATAATACCTTTTTTCTGATTTGTAACCTGACTTAGTTATTTTTTGGCTTTTACTCTGGAGTGAAGATTTCCAGAACTGTACCGATCTGTTTTGATAGTAAGCAAGAGATCTGGTTGCTTTTATTTTAATCAACCATCAAGACATTCCCTAGTCATGAGGGTAGTTAAATGATGCTTTTCGCAATGATTTGGGTATGTTGCATTCATCTCTGTTGAGGGATATCAGACTAATATTACTGTCCATGGAAGACAATACTCAGAGACCCAGCTCTGTCCCTAACCAGCTGTGTAGCCATAAGCAAATCATCCAGTCTCTTCTGCCTCAGTGTCTTCATCTATGACAGGAGGATGGAGAGCTTCTTCTCTATAAGTCAGATACACTTCTTCCCGAAATTTCTGAAAGCCAACTGGGGAGGAAAGTAAGAAATAAGTGGCATTTAATGACTCTCGGGCATCAGGATGTGGCATATATGAAATGCCTTTCGTATATTAGTCATTACATTCACTGAAGGGAGTAAGTGCTACTATTCTGTCCATTTTGTAGCTGATGAAGTTACAGTGTGGAATATGTAAGAAACTGCCTAAAGCTGCAAGTTCCCCTGATAACAAAGCCTGCCTTTTTCATAATTACTGAGCATTTATTAGGACCACAGGGATTTAACATAGCCACTCATTTAATCTCCAGATCACAGGGTTAGGTTGGCATCACCATTCCCATTATGTAGATGAAGGAATTTTGGCTTAGAAAATTGAGAAACTGGCCAAGAGCGAGTCGAGGAAAGGAAGAGTAGGAGAGTTGAGAATCATTTCTATGTTAACCCAGTCCTGGGAGCCAATACCTACTATACTAGTTAGATATCTGATATATTCAGCTTTTTTTTTTTTTTTTTTGAGACAGGGTCTCACTTTGTAGTTCAGGCTGGCCCTGAGTTCACTTTGTGGCCCAGGCAAGCCTTGAACTCAGCAATCCTCCTGCCTCTGCCTCCTGAGTGCTGGGGTTACAGGCGTGAGCCACCACGCCTGGCACTGTGGGATGTGGTTTTGATTGCTGGTAGGCATAAGTCACCATGCCCAGCATTGTACGTGGTTACCAGGTATTGAACTCAGGACCTTGCACTTGTGAGGCAGGCGCCGGAATCACTGAGCTAATCTCTGGCCCATTCAGCATTTTTTTGATATTTATATTTAGATATTTATATTTACTTATTTCAAAGCTATTTATTTATTTATTTGTTTGTTTATTGAGACAGGATCTTGCTTTGTAGTTCAGCCTGGATCTGAGGTCATTATGTAGCCCAGGCTGGCCTCGAACTCAGTAATCCTCCTGCCTCTGCCTCCCAAGTGCTGGGATTACAGGTGTGAGCTACCACACCTTGCACTGTGGTGTGTGGTACTGATTGCTGTTGGGCATGAGCCACCATGCCCAGTTCTGCTGTATGTGGTTAATTGGAATCAAACTAGGGACCTTGTGCTTGCCAGGCAGGCACCAGAAACACTGAGCTAAATATCTAGCCCACTTGTTTTAAAATTTGAGATTTGACTTTAGGTTGGTATGGTCAAATTGATTATGACAAACATTAGGTAATACCATGACAAGTGTTTATTTTCCTTTTTAAAATTGATTTTATTGGTATGTTTTATATATATTATATTATGTTTTATATAATATATATATAAATTGGCCTGGTGACTCATGCCTACGAGGAATCAGTACCACATACCACAGTGCTAGGTAGGGTAGCTCACGCCTGTAATCCCAGCACTTGGGAGGCAGAGGCAGGAGGATTGCTGAGTTTGAGGCTACATAGTGAGCTCAGGGCCAGCCTGAACTACAAAGTGAGACCCTGTCTCAAAAAAAAAAAAAAAAAGAAAGAAAAGAAAGAAAGAAAGAAAGAAAGAAAGAAAGAAAGAAAGAAAGAAAGAAAGAAAAATATACTGTTTTTGATGGTTTCCCAATTTGATTGACCAGAATCACTTGGGGGAAATTTTAAAAATGTTGACTTCCAACCCCATTAAGCTGTGTGAGAACTGCTAAGGAGCCTGACCAGTGAATCTGAATTTTTAAATAGCTTCCCAAATTGTTCTATTATGCAATCAAGTTTGGGGAACCCCTGAGTGGAGCTGAATGAGTCTGTGAAGAGGGATGACGATGCTAGGTCTAGAGGGATATTTACTCTTCTAGAGAGATGCAAAGAAGAAAGTCACCTGGAGACTCTCCTCAGTGCTATTTGTAGTACTGAGGATTCAGCTGTAGGAAATCACTGAAATTTTCTGTGATTTGTTTGGCTTTGTTTGAGTGTAATTTTCTTTTAAGTAAATGGACCCCAGGACATTTAAGTCATTGCTTTGTAGTTTCTGTATTTAAGGGAGAATTAAAATAAATAAAACGTTCAGCTTTTCATCCTAAAAGGATAGCAGACTTCTTTTGTGAAGAACCTTGGGTCAGGACGCATTGTAGGAAAATAAACCGTATATTTTCATTAACTTCCTTTAGAATATGTTTAGAAATACGTGCACTATATATCAAATGATTTTACTTCTTTTTGAGTCGTGCCACATACTTTGACATGCCCTCAGCTGAATGAAATGCATTGGTTTTAAAGGCTGAGTATTTCAGTATTGATAATTTACTGTAGATTTATAATGCTTTTTGCTATTACGCACATGTGGCCTCTCATTTTTCTTTTAGCTTCAACTAAATAGGTTTGCATTGAGGTATTAATTTTTTTGAGATGATGGGAAGGGCAAAAACTGTGTTTGGTTCAGTGCATGCAAAGGAAGAAAAGAAAGATTTTTTGGATTACAAATGAGTGAGTAGATTTTCACAAAATGAAATTAGTGACTAGCATTGTAGACTTTTGGAAGTAAAATAGCTTCTGGGAAAATCCTTAAATCAATGATTCCAAGTTCTGTAAAAGTTTGAAATGAGTACACTTCATGTATAATAAAACTCCCTTTTCCCTCTAGGTAGTCATGACTGGAGTTTTTCTCATCAGTTCAGTTAGTCACACCTGGGCACACTAGAGGGCCTTCTAAGAAGAACACCTTCCATCAGTTTATGGGTTGTGAATAATTTTGTTGAGTTGATACAATATTTTCTAATATATAAGGCTTTAAAAGATTTCTATATTGATCTTATTGGTACATGGCAGCTATCGACTATGATCACATTTACCATTGAGAATTTGTGCCTGTACAAGAACTATCTCGCATATATAAGGCTTTTGTTAAGGCCAAGAGATGGTATGGGTCTGTTCCACCGATTTCAGAAAAATAAACATATCTATAAAACAAAATACTACCAGAAGGATAGAGGCTAATAGCTATGAGCCTGTTTGCTTTTAATTATTTAAATTTCATTAGGGAAGAGCCTATCGGAAGGAATATTAAAATCCAAACTGAACTTGTTATTTAAAAAATATGTTCTAGAGGAAGAAGGAGGGTAGAGAGATTGAACCATAACTTGTGAACCGTGAAAACTGATTTGAGATTCCTACTTTCTAGGAGGTCTTGTGAATGGGAAGCAGGGGTCATATTGGCTCCCAAGGCACAGACTGCTCACACCTCATTTGCGTGGTGATCGCAGCGTGGTCTGAGGTGTGTGTCGGGGAAATACCGTATCTGCTTCAGGCTTTCCAGCCAGCCCTGACTACATCCGTGTGGGGCTCTGACTGGGAAAAGAGACTTTGCCACGGCTTAGGGGAATGCTGCCTCCCACAGTCTGGCAAAGTGACCTGAGCATAGCTTTGACTGAGTTCAGTCAAAGTGTTTTTTGGCAAGAATTCCTACGCAAGCTCCGTGGCTCTCTGCTCTGTTGTTGAGGAGCTTTTCTGAAAATAGTACTATTGCTCTGTGGAGAGATTTTACATGAGAGAATGCATTGGGCCACGGGAAGATTTATCCTTTTACCAGCACAGCCACTCGTGAGTGCATGTTTTATGGCTGCAAGTGATGTTTTCCCGATGGGAGAGCAACATGAGAAAAGAAGTGTTACCTTGTGATTAATCCTTATCAATCTTATAATGAATTATACACTGTAAATTGGGGAACATTTAAAGCTTTTGGGGAGAATCTTTCTATTTTGGTGGAAGGGATGTCTAAAGACTTTCTTTTTTTAAATTGAATTCTTTATTGGTACAATTTATATACATCTCAAAATCACATATAATATTGGGAAATTTGTACCAGTATATGGCACAAGTTAATTCTCATTTTTACCCATATCCCTACCCACCCACCCCTCCTCCCCCCTTTATACATGCTCTTTTATTTTCTTTCTGTATCATATTTATTCCTTCCCCTCATCACATTCCCACACCAAGTTTCCTATAGAAATATTCCACTCTATAAAAGCTGTCCTACTTTCTAGAACTCATTTGCATCTACAGGTGTTC
>PVIC010053912.1:0-11700 GCA_004025085.1 Thryonomys swinderianus
CACACACACACACACACACACACACACATTTATGCAAACATAGAATAAAGGGCCAGAACATAGATGGCCTCAGGGACACACGTTTGCCTGGAGATGACTTGCTTTTACTTTTGACTTTCTAGCCTTCTATACTGTCTGAACTTATTTGAACAATTATGTGTTGCTTTTATTACACACTTTTTAAAAAGAACATGCAAAGGTTAAGAAAAGCAAACTTGACCATTACCATTCTGGGAAGAACAGCTGTGATTTGACCAGGGGCCTCCTGGGCTGAGGGGTGTCAGTGTCCACTTAACAAAGACACATGGACACAGGTGAACAAATTTGAGTCCCTTTCCGTGTGAGCTCATGCCAGACATGAAGTGTCACAGACCCTCCCTGTGGAAAAGCGAAGTTATCCAAGGCCACTGGGGCTTGCAGAAGTGCCCTGGCTGTGGCCGGGAATGGGCAGACTTCTCTGAGTTTTATGGCACTTTCAGACTATAATGTAACTTTCTGGTCCACATTCTAGTGAACCTTGCACCTCTTTAAAATGTGCACACGCCTTTTTATAGTCCATAACTCTCACTGGAAAGATAAAATTTCCTGATTTGCTGTCTGATGCAGACTAGTTATATGTTACAGTCTGTGACAAAGATGTCTCCTTAAAGTCTCATGTGCTCAGAGGTGGGGCTTTGTGAAAATGATAGATCATGGAAGTGCTGCAGTCATCAGTGTGTTCATCACTGATGCACTCCTCGCTGAATGTGCTGTGGGTTGGACAAGGGAGTCACTGAGGTGACCCAGTAGGGTGTATTCTCTTCTTTTATTCAGTTGAGCAACCATCCAAAATTAAAATTTTCATTAAAACAGGAAGGGTGTGTTCTTGTCCCATGCTTCTTTTTTCTCTGCCACTTCCTAGTCTCTCAACTTCTTGGCTTTCACGAGGGGAGCAGCTCTGCTCCTCCTCCGACTGGCCTCCATCTTGGAATGGCCCATTCAGCCCATCAGTGAATTAATTAATCCTCGTCACCACTGGCGCCCCGCCATGTTTCCACCTTGGAGCGAGCTGATCACGGATAGAAGCTTCAGACACCATCAGCCACTCTTGTCTATCTCTCTGTCTTGGTCTCTCTCTGTTTTTTGAGAAAGGGTCTCACTATGTACTTCAGGATGCCCTCGACCTCATTATGTACCCCCAGCTGGATTTGAACTCTTGGTGATCCTTCTGCCTCTGCTTCCTGAGGGCCGGGATTATAAGCATGTGCTACCACACCTGGCTCTGAAATCAAACATTTTCTCTTTTAATTTATATATGTCACAGGCTCAGTAATGAAAAGGAGCTAATGAATCATAGAGTGACTTCACTGAAAACCCAGATTGTCTCTAAATTTCCAACTGATGCTAATATTCAGTATTTAGGAATGAGAAATTTGAATTTCTAGGAACTTGTAGGCATTGCTTTTTTGTTGTTTTGAATTCTTTATTGTTACATTTTATATACAGCTCATAATCACACACAACATTGGGGAATTTGTACCAGTATATAACACAAGTTAATTCTCACTTTTACCCCTGTCCCTACCAACCCACAACCCCCCACCCCTTATATACATGCTTTTTCATTCTTTCCAAATCATATTTATTTCTTCCCCTCATTATGTTCCCACACCAAATTCCCTTTGGATATTTCCTATTTTACAAAAATCATCATACGTTCTAGAACTCATTTACATCTACAGGTTCTCATACCAAAGACAAATCTGGTATTTACATATCTGTGATCTATTTATTTCACTTATTAGTGAGTCCTCCAGGTATATCCATTTGCACATAAATGAATGAAACATCATTCTTTATAGCAGAGTAATACTCCATTTTATAAAAAACCCACATCTTCTTTATCCAGTCTCCAGTTGATGGGCATTTGGGTTGTTTCCAAGACTGGGCTATCATGAACTGAGCTGCTATGAACAAGGGTGTACATCTGTCTTTCCAATGTAATTTTAAAATTTCCTTTGAGTATATTCCTAGCAGGGGAATAGCAGGGTCAAATGGGATCCCTAGCCCTAGTTTTCTGAGAAATCTCCTCACTGATCTCCACAATGGTTGCACAAGCCTGCAATCCCACCAACAGCGGGGAAGGGTTCCTTTCTCCCCACAGCCTCGCCAGCATTTATCGTTGGTTGATTTTGTAATAGCAGCCATTCTTTGTGGAGTGAGGTGAAATCTCAGTGTTGTTTTCATCTTGCAGGCATTTCTTAAATCATAAATTCTCCGATATTCTTCTTGTTTTTGAGACAAGATTTTTTGTTTTTGGTACCGGAAATCAAACTCAGGACCTGATGGTGGTTGCCATTCCAGTGCGGTGCCTCTGGGCTATATCCCCAGCTCAGGACAGGGTGTTGTATGTATTTCAGGATGGCCTTCAACTCGCTATGTAGTTCAGGCTGTCCTTGAGCTTAGAGATCCTCCTGTTTCAGCCTTATGAGTGCTGGCATTATAGGCATGAGCCACCACTAGATTTATAGTTTTAAATTCCTCCACACTTGGGTTCTTGATATTGTGGGAGAACCATACAGACCCTAGACTACGTAGAAATAAATTATGTTATTTAAACCACTGCTGAAATGAGGTTATCTATAACTCTTAACTAAGACAAATTAAACAGCACACTAACATTTTGTTCTGTTTAAGTATAAGGGAGGCCAGTGTTTTGAACCACCCCCTACACTTGGCCCCAGTAAACAGATCAAACCAGAACAGAGTCCTTTATGCTGAGTGTCACATAATCAAACCAAGCTCTCAAAATAGTTCTCAAACATAACCCAGGAGATTCCGGTTGACCCAAGTCAGCTTTATAAGTAAGTCCTCTTTGTCTTATCCCTACATGGAAAATAATTTTGCAACCTCTTACCTATATTTTCCCTCTGTTTCTCCTTTCTACAGTCCTTTCTCTTTATAAAGCCACCATCCTCTGTGCAGCTTTTTGAAACATTCTACTTTACAGAATGAAGGGAGATGTTGCTGGAGGCTCCAATCACAAAAGCCATTTTGATTCTTAAACTAAATTTGTCCTAGTACTGTCTTTTGACACTTGATATTAAAAGTAAAGGCCACTAGCAGTATTTTTATTTTTTTACAGGGTCTAACTTTGTAGTTCAGCCTGGCCTTGAGTTCACTATGTACCTCAGGCAACCTTGAACTCAGCAATCCTCCTGCTTCTGCCTCCCAAG
Source organism: Thryonomys swinderianus (assembly GCA_004025085.1). Taxonomy (NCBI): domain Eukaryota; kingdom Metazoa; phylum Chordata; class Mammalia; order Rodentia; family Thryonomyidae; genus Thryonomys; species Thryonomys swinderianus. The sequence continues at coordinate 3,216 of PVIC010053912.1, forward strand.
TGCTGGGATTACAGGTGTGAGCCACCATGCTGAGCATTGTGGTGTGTGGTACTGATGGCTGGTGGGCGTGAGTCTCCCCACCCAGTATTCTTGTATGTGGTTACTGGGATTGAACCAGGGAATCTGCACTACTAGCAATAATCTTTGAAAGGTCAGTAATGGAGAACAACCTGTGGAAGACCCAGGTAACATCTAGGTCCAGTGACTGATGAGGTCTGTGTCTGCAGGTACAGATGATGTCCTCATAATGTAAGGGGCCTGGCTCTGTGGGCACCTCTTTGAAAAGAAGCTGTTAAATAAGCAAGCTTCTATACTGCCCTGAGTTGGCTAGCCTTAGGAAGGACATTCTCAGATTCTCCCTGCTCATGGACTTTTCACAAATGTCCGTGACTTACTTGGTAGCAATCGTGCCCTGGAAAGCATAGAATGGACCTGGATTTGCCAACTGAAGGTAAATGTTGGCTGAAGGAAATGGGGGATTTAATCTAGAGAATAAATTATGGGAGTGGGGGTTAGGTTTGACAGCTGCTTTTATACATGAAAATGGAAAAGGGCTTAGGCTTCTTCAAAGTGGAGGACTGTGGGTCAAAGCAAGGCTAATTGGTGAGGCCTGCCAATTTTAGCCAAAACCAAAGAGGAACCTCTTACCCCTCAGGGCAGAGTGGAAGCAGCTGGGTGTGGCATGCAGCTACTTTCTCATAGGGTCTCTCCACTGCTCACAATGTTTAAGCAGGGGAGCTATATGAGGGGTTTATCCACGGGGCAGCAGTCTCCAATACCATCCTACGGACTGGTACTTGTCCATAACATTTTCACAATCTAATTTTCCAAATGAAGAAAGCAAAAACAACATGGTACATTTTCTGTAAAGTGAAGTAGTTGCAGTTTGAAGTGCATTTCCTTCATTCTGATATTATGTTCATATATTAGAGACAGAAGAATATTCTTTGTTAGACAGTAGGTAGTATCATGTTATTGTTATTTAACTTCATGACAAAAAGAAATATTGGCAAGCTCTAAGTTTCTATTTTTTAAAAAAAGATACCAGCTGTGGAATCTATACATATGGTAATGACTAACAACATGGCACAGTTGTCTGTTGTCATGTTGCCCAACAATGTGTGTTACCAGGATTGATATGGGCAACACGGCACAGTTGTCTCTGTGAAGTGGCCTTTCAAGGATCTGTAGTTTATTAGAGTGTCCACTAGGTGCCATTCTTGTTTTCTTACAACAGCTAGATCATTTCATGGTGCAGATTAGAGAAACCAGGAACGTGGTCCATTTGCTTCGGTAAATTGAACTGTATTGTCAAAGATGACTACTTGTTAGTAAGTTTTCCTTTAGTATTTGACAACAAAACAACTTTAAAGTTCTGTTCTTTCTTTCCTAACTGTTCTCTTTAAATGAGCCTCCATTGTTCTTGGCTCAAACCTTCTGTGAGCATCTCAACTGGCCATTCTTATCTGCAAAGCAGGATCTATGTCCTGTCCTTAACTATGGAGCACCCAGCATTAAGCATGACCTCGTGCTAATTAGATGGATAATCCTTTGTCTAGAGGCTTGTACTCAACAAGACTTTACTGTTTACTTCCCCACAATGGTAGTTTAAGTTGCAGAGGATGACTTTTCCCTCATTCCTCTCCCTATTAAGCCAAAGGGCATTTAAGGCACAGTGAACTCAGTGAAGGTTTTCTATTTCACCCACTCATTCAGAAGTATTTGTTGAGTACAGGTCTGTGCTGGGCACTGGGTTAGCAAAAAACATGGCAGATGGAGCCCCTTTCCTAGGGAGTGGGTGTTGTAATGGGAAATAGTCAATAACAATCAAAAAGTCAGGAGATTATATAGAAGAAACACTCTCCAGGCCTTGTGGCTGAAAGGAGCTTGGCCATGTGAGAATTGGCAAGGATGTCAGTGTGGCTGCATGGAAAATGGGTTGGGGTGACTAGGGCAAGATGAAGTTGAACAGACAGCCAGGATACAGGTTACCATTTGGGGGCTGGGGATTTAGCTCAATAGTTTCAGTGCCTAATTTGCAAGCCCAAGATCCCAAGTTCAGTCCCTTGTACCAAAAAATCAACAACAACAAAACAAAATCAGATCATCATTTGGATTGAAACAATGAAAAAAGAAATGGGAAAATGGGAAGAATGACTTTGGGTTGGGGATCAGGAGGACAGGGATTCGGATCCAGGGGCCTGGGTGCCTGCTTTGTTCTCTGAGCACAAGGAACTCCATTCTTTTCGGGCCTTGGATCTTTCACCTGTAAATGTGAGTAGGAATCTCAGCCTGGTTTCCTGTTGGAGTTGGTGATAAGACTGAGCAGGTGTTGACCAAAGGGCTGGTAGGAAAAGAAATTTGCTTTGGATTGTGACGTGTCCTCTCCACGGCTCCAGGGACAATATACTGTCTTCCAGAAAGTACAGTGTCACTAGAGTGGTGGGAGGTGAAGAGGGAGCAAAGTTCACAGACACAGTGGCTCTTGTGGATGCCTGGTCTGTAGCCATATGGAAGTGGTGCTTCTCGAGCCTACTGACTGTGGGTCTAGCCCTGACTCCTATATGCCTCGGAGCTTGGTAGTTAGAGGAAAAGACCACAGAGATCATTCTGATGATACTTATTTATAGTTACATTTTAAAAGATTGATGCTTTTTATTCTTTTTGTTCATCATTTTGTTTGTGGGTCTCACTGAATGAATATTTATTCTGTGTGTACTATGTATCCCACCTATGCAGTTTGTGTTAGTAAATCCACTTTTATGTGGCAGTATTTCCCCACATCTTACTCTTTTGTGAGACCTGACACATACTAACTTCCCCTTGGAAGGTTCACATCAAGCTGAGGTAAGAGAACTTCACCTTCTGAATGCAGCTTGAAACATAGAAAGGACAGACATTTGCAACATAATAATATTTACATAAATACTAACAGGCAATCATGTGGGGTGTGTTAGGTCCCACTGTTTCATGGGTATTGATTTAGACACTGCATTTCATTGCTATTTTCCTTTATCTTCTTTGTGTTTGTCCATCTGAAATCATCTGGCTCCCTGAAGGAGAAAATACAGGGGTACTGGAGGTTCGCATCCCCAGCCAGATATAAAGAAGAAGGAGAAGGAAGGCCTTGGGGGGAGGATGAAAGGCATTAAAGACATCCCAAGGGTTGGGGTTGGAGGTGATGAGAGAGAAAGTCTGGACTTAAGAGGCTTCCAGTGCTCGCTTCGGCAGCACATATATTAAGAGGCTTCCAGGCAGATCCAGTGAGGGGTGGCTGCTCAGACAGCAACAAGAAATAGGAACAAAAGCCACCATGATCTTGAGAAACAGGAGGGCAACCTGAATGGGGCACAGGACCCACGCCCAATCCCTGCTCTATTGCACACGCAATGGAGACTGCAGCAGGGAATTTTGAACCAGTGATGGTCTTTACTGTCTCACATTCTGAAATTAAGTGTGCAGGAAGATGATGAAATTGAGGCTTAATGAAACAAAGCACAACACACACAAGAAAGGCTTGATTTAGATCCTTATTCAATAAAAGAAACCAGAAGAGGAAAAAGAGAAAAGATTAGGATATTACATAAGAATTAGAATCTTCAAACTTGAAATAATTACATTTATGAAGGTATTAGGACATTCATGTTAAATTTTATACATAACAATACTACTGTGTAATATTGTAAAACAAGTCATCTTTTTAAAATACAATTTCTATGGACATAATAAAATATTTATAGATATAGAAATTTCTTATAGATATAGAAATTTGATTCAGTTTTCATCCAGTTTTGTTTACAACCCGAATCATGGACAGTATGAGTTCATGACCAGAGGTATCATTGTATTTACACCAGAGAAGAGTAGGAAGATTTTTCTTTTAAACTTGAAAAGATTTTATTCTTCAAGAATAAGAGCTGTTTTCTAACCCTGTTACTCATATTTTATTCCTATTTTCCATTTTTATTGGTTATCTCTAATAATAGTATATGTAGAAATTTTTACTTATAAAACTAAGTTTATATCTTTTTATTGTGGTCAATTATATACACGAAAATATATAATATATAATTATACATTATATAATACAATTATATAATACAAAAATTATATAATACAAAAATTAGTTTAAATCAATATTTGTGATTTTAACTATTTTTTTTTAACAGTGCTGGGGATCCAGGCCAGAGTCTTAGAGGTGTTAAGCAAGGGCCCTACCACTGAGCTCTATCTCCTGCCTTCTCTTTAACCATTTGACGGGTACAGCTTAGTGGTATTAAGTACATTTGCACTGTGGTACAACCTTCAGCACTACTCTTCTCCAGAACTTTTTTCATCTTACCAAACTGAAACCCTTTGCTAATTAATCGATAATTCTATCTCTTAGCAATCATCTTTCTCCTTTTTGTTTCAAGGAATTTGAATACTTCAGCTCCCTCACATAAACTTACTTTTGCAATATTTGTCTTTTTGTTTTTTCGTGGCACTAGAGATTGAATCCAGCATAATTACAGTATCATTATTATATCCCAAAACATTTAATGATTCTTAAATATGATCAACTGAAAAGTAAATGTCCAAATTTCTACATAACTTTTAGTGTTTTATTTGATTCTATGTTTTTATATTTCTGATAGTCTACTTCAAACTTGTAAAAATCTGATCATGGTAGAAAGGGATAGTTTAAAACCAAGATAAATGACTTCTGAACTAATCTAACTCAAGCAGAAATTTCCTGGACTTAGAAGAATTTTTTATTTTCCTGACTCTTGTAGCTTGTTTATTTAAAAGCAAGAGCAGTAGTGAAATAATTGTTCCTTCACAATTGACAGCTTTGAAGATTTCTCCTGTTATTTATTTGTCTTCTCTGTTCTACATTTGGCTTCTTACATGTTTCCCCAGGAAAATTTAGTTGTTCTAATTTATTTTTTTTTGCTTTTTGAGACAGGGTCTCGCTTTGTAGTTCAGGCTGGCTCTGAGCTCACTATGTAGGCCAGGCAAGCCTTGAACTCAGCAATCCTCCTATTTCTGCCTCCCAAATGCTGGGATTACAGGCGTGAGCCACCACGCCCAGCACTGTGGTATGTGGTATTGATTGTTGGTGGGCATGAGTCTCCACGCCCAGCATTATATGTGGTTACTGGGGATGAACTCAGGACCTTGAGCTTTTGAGGCAGGTGCCGGAACCACTGAGCTAACCCTCCCGCCCAAGTTGTTCTAATTTTGAGATGGGTGAGAAGACCAAGTCTTGACTATACTTGGATAACTACAACCCGAAAATGAAAAGGCATAGGAATGAAAAAGAAAACAAAACAGAGTGATATTGGAGGACACTGTGTGACAGATCTAATGGTAAGATGACGGGTTTTCTGGGAAACTCACAAGACAGAAGGTTAGAAAACTGTCCTGAGTAAGGACATGAAAGAGGTGATTAATTGCAAGAGTTTTAGCAAAACTCTAAAAAACTCTTTTTGTTATTATTGTCATATTACATTAAATTAAGATTGCCGAATAATACAGAGGACATGCAGTATTTTAAATATTAACTGTTCTCCTGAAATTAAAATTTAATTGGGCATCCCATGGTCTTGTTTCCAGCATCTGTCAACCTCATATTGAATGCCTGGGGACTTGTGTCCTTTACACCGCTTAGTTTTCATTCATGAAAGACAGTTTGCTTGTTTCCTTTGTCTAAACAAGGTTATAGCATTGTACAAGATGTGATCAAAATACAGTAAATATTTAAATGAAAAATTTTACTATAGTGACACTGGGCCTTAATCTACCCCAAATATTCCCTGTCACTTTGAACACACTTATCCCATTTTTCTTGCCACTTTCTGAAGCCATTTAGAAGTCCTCTTTCATGAGTGCTTTTAGTGCCTGGTTGTGGCTGCCTCATTGTTCTGAATCAGTTCAAAACACTCATGTTCATGGTCATTTTGACTTCAGGGGAGAGCCAGAAGCCAATGGTGCTAGATACAGTGAATAAGGTGGATGAAGACATAATGCAATGGTTTTTTAAAAAAAATTATTTACTTATTTATTTTAAAAAATTCTTTTTGAGACAGGGTCTCACTTTGTAGTCCAGGCTGTCCCTGAGCTCACTAGGTAGCCCAGGCAAGCCTCAAACTCAGCCGTCCTCCTGCTTCTGCCTCCTGAGTGCTGGGATGATGGGCGTGAGCCACCACACCTGGCCACAATGCAATGTTTTTATGAACTTGATTTTCTGTTAGATAGCTCAACAGCAGCTTTCACCATATTTTTGCCTGCACCTTTTAAAGAAACAAAAGAGGCTTTCTAGAACGGCTTCAGAAAGTGTCAAAAGTGATGGGATAGCCAGGCATGGTGGCTCACACCTGTCATCCCAGCACTCGGGAGGCAGAGGCAGGAGGACTGTTGAGTCTGAGGCTTGCCTGGGCTACATAGTGAGCTCAGGGCCAGCCTGAACTACACAGCGAGACCCTGTCTCAAAAGTAAAGTATGTAGAAAGTTAGGAGAAATATTTCAAAGGAGATTACTGGCAATGTGTTTTTACTGTAATAATTTTTATGTAAATATTTATCTTGATTTGGATCACATATATACGCATGCCATACACATATACACATATATGTTAGAACTAAATGTAAGAGAATTTATTTCCCTCTACATGCAGCAATAGCAGAGATTTATGTCTATTTCTGTTAATCTTTTGGATCAAACATTTGAAAACAGCTAGTTTAGATCATTTCTTAACTAAGGTCAACATTTATTTTGTGATGTCTAGCATAAGATTTTGTCTAAAAGTAATTTAAAATTTTATTCTATATAACAAACATTTGTACAGTGAAGCAGAATGATTTATAATGTTTGCTGTTTTTGAATTCCCACTGTGGATTTCGCAGATGTTTCCAACAAAGCCGATCTTTTCTGTGCATGCTTAAGTCAACACTCAAGAATTCCAACTCAGCTTCAGCAAAAGCAAATATTTACATTGAAAAGGAAAACAGTTGAATTCAGAATCCATTCAGATAAAAGTTAACAAACTACTAATGCCTTGTTAGTTTCTGCCTCCTAACGGCAATATCTAAGTCATGTAACCTACATTGGCTTAAAACAGTTTCCATTAGCTTTGCATGGTTGTATTTGTAATTATGGCAATAAGGGATTTTTTTTTAAAAGCCTAGTCTCTTTAATCTACATTTCCACAGAAAGCTGTTGAAAGAGCAAATTTCTGCTCAGTTGTTTTTTCCTTTGCTTAAAAAAAAAAAAAAAAAGTGCCAGGAATCCCACCCAGCTTCTGGGTAACAGTCAATCATTTATTATTCCTGGATCAAACACAGGCATTCATGCTGAGGAAAATGTTTTGCAATGAATGGGATCTTGGTCTCTACTAAAAAAAAAAAAATGGCTAAAAAGAGACTTCAATTTATTTTCAAATGCTATGGCTAAATTCTTGTAATTCTTAACTGGTGAAAATACTCACAAACTATTAGATTTTACTTAGACGCAGTCTGTGTCCAGAGGTGCTATTGAGAACTATTTGTGACAGTTTTCAGGTGGTGACCAAATGGAACCCAGATGAAATGAACATTGACACTGAACTATAACCCAAGATGGAGCAGGGGAGAGAATCGAATACTTTAATTTTAAAAAAAATTATCAAGTATAGGGCCGGAGATTTAGCTCAGTGATTCCAGCGCCTGCCTCACAAGTGCAAGGCCCTGAGTTCCATCCCAGTAACCACATACAATGCTGGGCGTGGTGACTCACACCCACCAGCCATCAATACCACGTACCACAGTGCCGGGCATGGTGGCTCACACCTGTAATCCCAGCACTCAGGAGGCAGAGGCAGGAGGACTGCTGAGTTCCAGGCTTGCCTGGGCTACATAGTGAGCTCAGAGCCAGCCTGAACTACAAAGCGAGACCCTGTCTCAAAAAAAAAAAAAACCACAAAATTATCAAGTATAACTAATATCTACTTAGAAGCTGTTTATTTGGCAAACCAAAAAGGTTACTTCTCAAACTGGTCAAATTTATAGATGAACTCTTTCTATTGTATTTTGATCTTAAATATATCTTATCAAAATCAACCTTGCATGATATTATCAAACCCTACACAACAAGCTTCCTTTCCTGAAACCTAAACAACCCTAAACCTGATTAATGCCCTGGAAATCAATATACCCTCCAGGCAATCAGTTCCTCTTGAAACTAATCATAACCCTTCACTCAATACTTCCCTTTCCCCAGTTAACCCTTAGCTATATCCAGCAATCATCTAGGAAGCAAATGTCACTGTGGCAGAGGCCTCTGTTCTTTCAATATCCGTTTCTCATGTCCTTTTTCATAAATAGAAACCTCTAAGTTTTAGCTGAACATGTAGATTGCCAGAAAGACATGATATTTCCCACAGTCCTCTGCTACTGGACATTGGCAAATGATTAAGTTCTAACCTGTGGGATATTTGGAAATAATGAAATGATGTCTTCAACTTCAG
>PVIC010053913.1:0-11694 GCA_004025085.1 Thryonomys swinderianus
GCCGTCCCGGCCTCGGAGCCAGCGGATGATGGCCCGAAACCTCCCCGAACTGGGAGCCAGATCAACTTCCCTTCTGACTTTGGGAGCCGGGCACTCAGTCTCAGCATCTAACACCCTCAGTGAGGTTTCAGAGGTCAGTAAAAGCCCAGACAGTGTGGCGTTCGCCCGCCATCCTAGCACACCGGAGGCTGAGGCGAGAGGATCAAATGTTCGGGCCCAATCTGGATAACTCGCCACTTAGCAAGAGCTGTCTCAAAAGGCATCAGGGCAGCAAGCAGCTCGGTGCGAAGGCCCTCGGTCCAGCCCCAGTGCCGAGGACAGCACCACCGCGCGGAACCAGGGAGGACGGTGGGCGCAGGAAGCCCTCGCCTTTTAAAGAAACCCCTCTCCACGAGACACTCCTCGCTTGCTGGGCCAAACGGGTTCTCGGCTCCGAGGGGCACTCTCGGGGTCCTTCTCTCCGGGAGGAAACCCTACCTCCCCTTCCGGCAGGGTCCATAAAGTAGACTTCAGGTGCCTCGTTAAACGGCCTTCCAAGGACACAGGCCACGTTGAGAGCTAAGACTGAACCGCCCGAGGTGAGCAGAGATTTCCAGGTGGCAGAAACTTGGTCGCAAGTCTTGAACCGCTGACCGATTCCTCAGCCGAGGCTTCGCTCCAGTTCAGAAACTGGCTGAGCACTCGGGGGAGGAAGCCACCCGCCACCTCTCCAAGCAGAACTCTTCAGCGGGACCCCGTGGAAGCGGGAAGCAGCTCCGCAAACGCTGTGAGTCCCCACGAAGCCGGCCCCTCGACTCCCAAGGTGAGGGAGACAGAAGCGAGGGGTGACGACATCGACCGTGTGCCGGGCTCTTAGGGGCCAGGGACAAAGAAGAGAAGAAACCCACCAAAAATACCACAGCCTCTGTATGGAGAGCGCCCGCACACAGCACCTCGAACCGCAGCAGTCCTCATAGGAGCGGCATCTGCAGAGAGAGGCACAGGCGGGTTAGGACCACGGGGAGGAGGGCACCGGCTCAGCCGCACGGCCCGCCGGGCTGCCGGCCGAGCCGCCCTGGAAGGGGAACAACGCGGTTCCTTCCAGAGAGGGACCCAGCAAAGATGGGCATCGCCACGGGACGCTGCACAGCCAGCTGGAGCAATGCGGGCTCGGTCTCTGCTCAGTCTCCCGTTCCTGAATTTGCTGGCAAATAGCGTCACCCTGTCAGGGGTGGAGAACGGTCGGGAGTCAGACAGGAGGGGCTCGGTCCTGGCCTGACCCGGACAGACTGCGGACCTCGAGAGCCTCACCGTCCGGTCAGCGGCAGGGCGACGCCCCCAGGACCCCGTGCACACGTGCTGAGCCTTCGGACTGCCCGAGGGGCACAGGCGCGTGCGGCAAGCTCTGTCCCTGCCCCGCACAGCCAGAGCCCGGGAGAGGCTCTCCCAGAGGCGGCGCCCACTGCAGGCCTGGAGGGACGCACACGCCCTCCAGTCCGTCTGCCCTCCCAGCTGTTTCCTTTGGGGGAGGGGAAAATGCCCAAAACGCAAATGCTTCTGTTAGGCATTTGGTATGTACAGAGAAGCCTTCACCGAAGAAATGTGAGCCCCGGGGGGAGTGAGGGTACGAAACGGTCATCTAAGCATGATCTACACTTCTGTCGGCTTTTGTACTTTTAAAAAAAATATTAAAAAAAATTTTTTTTTTGCTTTTTGAGACAGGGTCTTGCTTTGTAGTTCAGGCTGGCCCTGAGCTCACTATGGTGCCCAGGCAAGCCGCTGCGAACTCAGCAATCCTCCTGTTTCTACCTCCCGAGTGCTGGGATGACAGGCGTGAGCCACCACGTCCAGCACTGTGGTATGCGGTGTTGATGGTTGGTGGGCGTGTCTCCACGCCCAGCATTATATTGGTTACCGGGGATCGAACTCAGGACCTTGCGCTTGCGAGGCACGCGCCAGAACCACTGAGGTAACCCTCCGGCCCAAAAATATTTTAATTTTTTTTGTTGGTACTGGGGATCAAACTCAGGCCCTTGTTCTTCCAAGATTGGTGCAGTACCACTTAGGCTAAATCCTCAGCCCTGCTTTTGTACTTTAAAAAAGTAGCTGGAAAATCACGGTTTAGTCCAGGATTTTGGCCACTGAATCTGCAAATCATTGCAGCATGAATAGGCTTTTTTTTTTTTTTTTTTTGAGACAGGGTCTCGCTTTGTAGTGCAGGCTGGCCCTGAGCTCACTATGTAGCTCAGGTAAGCTTCCAACTCAGCAATCTTCCTGCCTCTGCCTCCCGGTAACCACATACAATGCTGGGCGTGGTGACTCACACCTGTCATCCCAGAATTTGGGAGGCAGAGGCAGGAGGATTGCTGAGTTCGAGGCTTGCCTGGGCTACATAGTGAGCTCAGGGCCAGCCTGAACTACAAAGCGAGACCCTGTCTCAAAAAAAATAATAATAATGAGGAGCTGACGCCTCTTTCTAGTCTTTCTTGTTTTCTGCCTGGACTGTTGTGATTTTTGTTCCTAATTCTTTGTTGGTACAGTTTATATACATCTCACAATCACATGTCCTGAAATGATCAAGTTCTAGAAGGGCAAGGCTTATGCGGAATCTGCCGTGGGTCACACGACACTCACTGAAGGAGGGCAGGGGTGGCAAAGGAGCGTGACACAGACAGAGGGGGGCCTGTGGAGCGGGTGGGGGAATGGGAAAAATGAGAATTAAGTTGTGTCACAGAGTGGTACAAATTCTCGATGTTGAGTGAGATCATGGTGTGTATATAAAATGTACAAATAAAGAATTCAATTTTAAAAGACAGAAACAACAGACACTCGGCTCAGCAGCGACTGGACTGAGGTATCCCAAATCCGGCCGTTTCTCTCCTGCTGTCGCACCGCCTCCTGCGGCCCTGGTGTGCCTTCGGTCTCTCTCTCCCTGGGTGCCAACCTCCCTAGACTGAGGGCGGCCTCAGCGCCAGGCACAGGCAAGGCTGGGAGGGACCCTGGAGGCACCCACTCCTGCTATCTATGCACGTGGCGGAAGGGGTCAGCAGCACATGCCTGTAATCCCAGGACTCTGGGAGGCTCTAGCTGGGGCCATTTAATAAGACACTATCTCAAGATAAAAAAGATCCGAGGATGTAGTTCACTGTAGGGTCCTGACATATACACACGCGTGCACACGCATGCATACACACATGGGCACGAGTGTGGGGAGATGGTATCGACAGAATTAAATTGAGTGATAGAAACATCTTTCGGGAGCTGATTTGCTCCAACGCTTCATTCTCATAGTGACACCTATGAGGAGACACTTGCTGTTGGAAGCCGAAGCCGGCAGCACCCGATTTTCCCGTGTTACATGAAACAGAGGAAATCCAGCTGTCCTGCACACTCAGAACCCCTGCTCCGGAGTTCTGAGAGCCGTGGCATATTCGCTATGCTGAGGTGTTTAAGAATTTGATGTCTACGAACTGCTCACCCCCGTCTGAGTACACGTCTGCCTAGAGCATCGGGCACAGGTTCCTCTCGGCTGCCAGGGCCAACACTGGAGGGCTCAAGCTCACTTTTCAGGATCCAGGTCTGAAACGCCGGCGGCAGATGCACACTGGCGACTGGCCGTCTGCCTCCTCTCCCCGCACAGCCCGGTTCCTGCCCTGTCCTCTGGCTGGAGGCCCTGCAGCTCGAGCACCCCAGGCTCCCGTGCAGCTCTGGACCGGCTCCCGGGGTGGTGCGGGGGGTGCTGGCGCCCCGGAGCAGTGCACGGTTCCCCGGGGGTGGACACTCTTCCCCTTTCTCTCTGCTCTTTTCTTCCAATGAAGCTGCTGGCAAATTAAGACCTAAGCACATACCTGCTGATATTGCAAATAGCTGTGGTTATAAACAAAAATTTAACTCTAACATTGTGCCTAGTTAAAAGCAGCAAACATGACCAGGCCATTAAGCACACTAAACAAGCCCATTGTCCAACAGGTCGAGTTTAATGCTGCTCATGTCCTAAGCCTCATAATGCATCTGTGTTCCAAAATAAATCAGCAGGGATAAGCTGGATGCAGAACAGATCAGGATAGAAAGAACAGAATGGGGCTTCCCTTCATGTTCTACTGTGTGCCGGATGTATACATTCTCAGACTTATGGTAGAAAAAATAAACATTGCTCTTCACTAAATCCACCCTTCAGCACAGCTAAGTGGTGGCCAGGGGTCTGAAATACACAGCATCCTGTAAGAGTGGAGAGAGACAGAAATAGGCAGAAACAGGCTGCTGGAACTGCTTCCCGCCAGCCAGGTCTCCTCACAGGACACTGGGGCCACGAGCAGATACATGTCTGTTGAGGTTCAGCCATGAGGTGGCGCCCTTGGGGCCCGGGTGACCCGTGACTCCGCACACCGCAGAGAGGAGACCAGGGCACCTTGCTGTCTCTTGGGTGAGAATGAACGACCCAGTCCTTAGGATGCAAGCTGAGGAGCACGCTGACCTCAGCCACTAAAGTAGTACGATGCAACAGCACAGATGGGACAGTTCCTCTACGAGATTTTAGGCCTAAGAAATAAACGCGTTCTTTTAACATGTCCAAGAGAGAAGAGGGTCTGACCATGGAACATACATATTCTCAGCCTTCAGGTCTCACAAGGTTTAAGAGTAAAAAAGGAGGGCACATGAGGTCAGGGAATGCTCAATGCTAAAAGAGTCACAAAATACTTCTGTTTAAAAATAACCAGATGTTGATATGGGAGTATATCATGCGGCGTCATTATGGACTGAGTGTGGCCCACTGTCAGATTTGCACACCGAAACACTGGGCCTTAGGCCATCAGAGGGAGCCCCCCCAAGTGGGGTCAGTGCTTTTATAAGAAGAGGCAGGATGGCGGGTGGGTAGTGGATGTCTGCAATCCCAGCACTCTGGAAGAGTGAGGAAGATTGCAAGTTCAAAGTCAGCTTGGGCAACTTAGAGACTTGGTGAAACTGTGTGTTTAAAAAAAAAAAAGGCTGGGGATGTACCTCAGTGTAAAGGACTGGGTTCATTTCCCAGTGACACACTCACACACACACACACACACACAGAGGCAAGAGAGGGCTGTGCCTGTTCTCAACCACACGAAGACACAATGAGGAGCTGGCTGTCTGTACACCAGTAAGAGTCCTCACCAGACACAGTTCTAACAGCCCGGCGTTGCTCTTACAGCGGGGGTCTTACTTCCAAAGAAAGACAGCTGTGAAGCGCTCACTGGTTACATCCAACCCAACTGGTAGGAAACCATCCACTTGGTGGATCCACCACATGAGAATACTCAGGCGCAGAGTCCACGGGCAGCATAATTTGTGGCGAATGTTCAACGACAGGGTGTGGCTCAAAATGAAAATTTAAGAGTCTGAAGTCGATTTCTGTCAACGGTATTCCCTTTCATACCCAATGCTCCTCCCTAGTTGCAGGACTAATTGACGGCGGACCGTTCCCTTCCTGAAGCTGCCAGAACAATGATCTCCTCTCCTCTCCTGCCCAAGAGCCGCATGCGGACAGCCGCACCGGTTCCCTCAGCTGTGCTGCAGTTCCCTCGACAGACTGGCCTGTTTACACACTCGGCGCCCTCTGCATTCTCAGAGCGCTGAGCTCACGCCAAAGCCTGCAGGCTTCCTGAGTCTGAATCGGGAAAAACAGACTTATCAGAGGCCTTCAGTCAGCTACCTAGGAGAAAATGAAAGAAAGAGACTTATGAGGCTTGAGTAGAAAATTCCACAGGATAACAACACTTGGCAGAGGGAGGAGGGAGAGGCTGATTCCTAGTTTTCCCAAGATCTTGGGCAAATCTCCAAAAACTCTGAGCTCTGGGTCTCGCTTCTCAGCAGAGCCCATGTGAGTGGCAGAACCTGCCCTCCGTGCCCACCAGGCCAGGCCCTGCTCTGACCCTCCACGCACACAGCCAGCCCTTTCCGTGTTCGGAGGGACTTGTTTTCCCTCAACAGTGTCTCCTGCGTTTCCCGTCATCAGGAAGAATCCCAGTTTGCTCCGTTTCTACTTAGTTGGCTTTAGAAGTACTAACGTTTTTAGCAACCACAATACAGGTGACGCAACACACACTTGCTTGCAACTGAAATGTCAAAGCTTTGCTTTTCCTGGTACGGGGGACCGAACTTGTGACCCTGTGCTTGCAAAGCAGATGCTAGAAGCACTGAGTTAAATGCCCAGCCCTACCTCCAAGCTTTTCTTGCTGAGTTCTGTTCTTACTCCTGCACAGGTCCAGTGGGGCTCGGGGCCTAGACGTGGTATTTTATACTTATGCCTAAGAAATGTTAGTTACATAAGCCAGGCCATTATTTCAGCCCGTCAAGAGCTTCCGGTCCTCCTCCTGTCACATTGGACAGTCCCTGTCCACTCAGTTTCTGCCACTTCAATGAAGAATGAGTTCAGTTTTGTTAGGACCCAGGGCATCCCACTGCCACACCGCTGGCTCTGGCCCGTCAGCAACGATTCGCTGGCAGATACGCCAGCATCACAGCGAGGCCCGGAGACGCCACAGTCCGGTCCGGCGTGGATGAGACTTGGACCTGCAGATGAAATGGAATTTTCCGAGACCTGAAGCTGGACCAGAGGTCTGCCGCTAGTCCAGCAGGCTGCCCGGAGGGAGAAGGACAGAAGGAGAGAGGAAGAGAGCACTCCCAGCACAGTGCGTCCTGCCTTGGTGACAAGGCGTGCCAACGAGGAGACCGCAGGTGGAGACGGCGAAAGAGGGGCGAAGAGTCGAGCCCTGCCCACGGACAAGCCCACAGCCACGCACCTTCTGAGACGGAGCATGCCCTGGACAGAAAGACTGGGAAAGTCAATTCTACTCTACGTGAGCTGTCTTTGCATTAAGGAAGGAAGGAAGAGAAGGCAGGAGAAAATGGATCAACACCTCCACTCCCTGCAGCTCCAGAAACGAATGCCACAGCATGCCTGTCCCATTTTCATTCAAATCAGTGGTATAAAATGTGCAATGGTCCCACTGGTGAATTCCATTACGGACCCTCGCTCCAAGTTGAGATTTCACTACACATAGTTTTGTAAGTGCAGCTACTCATGTTACTAACCCATCCAAGTGGGCTGTGTGTTTGGATCAGAATGTTCTCTTCCCAGCACATCTCCACATCATCTGAGGACACTGTTGGGTCGCAAACGTCCCGGCTTCACAGTTCCACTTATGAAAACAGGACCGAGAGGACAAGACACCAGACGGGAGGACCCACACCCGTCACTTATGAATCACCTGCAGGACTCACAGAACCTCCATCCCGCAGCGACTGCGGACTGGCTCGCCCATATTCTACCTACTCTCTGCATCTGTCCCAGAGCTGCGGGGCTCCTGGGTCTTCTCGCGCGTGTCTGCGATCACTCTGACATCACCTGCTCACTCACACTCTCTTCCTGCTCAGGTGAGCCTCAAGCACCACGCCCGTCTCTTACCCAACAAGAGTCTATCCAAAAATCTGCCCCTCACCTTCAATCCTGTTTCCCTAGAAGAGGCTATTTAAGGTCTTATTATGGCATAAATGGCATCTCCAGCCTTGCCTTGAAGACTCGAACCTGTATGGGAAACTTCATCTAAGGAGAGCAGCGCCGTAACCCTGTCCGCAGAGTCCTCACAGGCGACGGGACTTAAGCAGGGAGGAGGAAGCTGGGGGAGCCCTCAGCTCCAGGGCGGTGCCCCATCAGCATTTTCTGAGGAACCTCCACACTGATCTCCACAATGGTTGTACAAGTCCACAATCCCACCAGCAGTGGAGAAGGTTCCTTTCTCCCCACAGCCTCGCCAGCATTTGTTGCTGGTTGATTTTTCAATGGCAGCCACTCTTTGTGGAGTGAGATGAAATCTCAGTGTTGTTTTCATCTGCATCTCTCCAGTGACCAGTGATGTGGAGCATTTCTTCACATGCTTCTTGGCTGCTTTGACTTCTGCTTCTGAGAAGGGCCTGCTCATCTCAGATGCCCCAACTTTTCCAATTTTTATGAGCCCAAACTGTTATATGTAAAGTGACAGATCAGACAGACAGACCCAAAGAAATTTTACTTTTATTTCTACCATGAAGACAGTGTTATAAATGTCTTCATCCGGCCTCCTGCTCCCAGATATCCTGTGCGCTTCCTGCGCCCCGCGCCCAGCTCCGGGAAGGCCCTCCCCACACCCCCCCAGGTCCTCCTGCTGCAGGCGCCTGTCCTCCGCGCCGGGCGTGAGCTGAAGAGCCGGCCCCGCCCGAGCGCCTCCACGGTTCTGGGAGCACGTCAGCGCTGTCTGAGCGGGAGCGAGGCGGCAGCAGCAGGGACTTACACAGATGGGCTGACTCACCGCTTCAGGGGAACTCACTAGTTCACAGAGCCCAAGGCTGCTGTCACAGAGCTGGGTCACACAGCCCGGCCCGGCGCAGCACGCAGCCTTCAGGGATGCTCGCGAAAGCGAAAACAGCAGAATCTTTGATTCAGCTATTTGAGTTTTCCCAATACATTATGACACAAACAAGTCCCGGCACAGAAACGTGCAACATGTAGGGCGATGTTTACTAAGGACAGGGACACCGTCGCCCTCCCCTGAACTCCGGGGCTACGCACCACGGACTCAGGACACCGTGTGCTACATCACGTCACCAGCAGAGCCTGCCTTAAAATACACAAAACATCTTATGGAGAGGAATCTTGAAAAGATTATAAATAGTCTCAAGTCTGCTCCGGTCTGTTCTCACCGCCAAGGGAAGGCTGGGAATTGTTTGAGAACACTGCTTCACATTCTGACCCACGGCAGGACCGGGGAGCCCTTGGCAGACCCCCCAACCTGAACCGACAGCACAAGGGGGTGTGAAAATGAGTGAGGGCAATCCCTGGGGATCCCCATCATTACCGCGAAGAACAAGGTTGCAAAGTTGTTTTTTGTTTTTGTTTTCTTTGTTGTACCAGGGATCGAACTTGGGCCCTTGTGCGTCCAAGGTTGGCACGGTACCACTTGAGCTATAACCCCCAGCCCCTTGTTACAGAGTTGTTTTTTTACACAGATCTAGAAAAATTTCTCAGTATGCAGTTAATGAAAAGAAGCCAGATCATAAATATGTATACACAGCAGTGAAATCTGAGTCTGGGGAGAAGACAGCAGGAACTTCCCTTTGAGAGACAGCAAAGAAGGGTGCCAGAGGCTACCGAGTGTCCCGTGCTCAGACGGGGAGGGAGGGGGCCCTTCCACGGGCTCCCCGTTTGCCCGGCTGCCCTGCGGAGGGGCACGCTGCGCAGGGCGGCCCAGTCAGCGGCCTCTCACACTCCAGGCTCTGTTTGTCCAGTGGGCACCGCTGCTGAGGGGAGAGGAGCGCTTGGGACGCACATTCCAGCAGGAAACATGATGTTTCTTGTAGAATTATCATGCCCGGACTGACAGCCTCACGCTGCCCACTGTCCACTGCCAGCGTCCACGAAGCCACCTAGAGAACACCAGGCAGCCTCGGCCGGTCCTAGAGACGGGCGGGGACAGGCTTCCCACACTGGGCAGGTCCGGCCGCTGAGGCAGAGCCAGCGTGTCCAAGTCCCATCCGCTCTGGTAACAGACCTCACACCCACAGGCTCACAGTGTTTCACAGTGAAGCTGTGTGCGAAGATACAGACCTTGCACATTCACGCATGGTGCACCTACACCCCACAGGGGCGTGGCCTCCCTGACAGCTGGAACCCCAGCCGTGCGGCGGCGCAGTCCTTCAGGGTCAAGCCCAAGACGAAGGGGGCTCCCTCACCCGCCTCGGGGAGCACTGGTGCAGAACCACAAGGGCAGGGAGAAGCCACAGTGCTTCCTGCTTCCTGCTTCCTGCGTGCCCCAGGCCAGGCCCTCCTCTCCCTCACTTCCTGCCCCACGGCCGCTGACACTGTGCCCAGAGCTCAGGCCCCCGGGCGGAAGGCGAGGCACACGCAGAGGACAAGCCACGGCCCCAGGCTGGGAAGGGCCACGTGGTGTCTTGCTATTTTAAACACCCCGGTGGTAAGGGGATTTACCTGCTGAGGCCTGGGCCCCAGGGCAGAGAGGCTCATTTCACTAAGAGCCCTGCAAGGGCAGTCTGCGGAGAAGGCCGCGGAGGGACGGACCGGAGGGGACGAAAACAGGAGAAAGGACGTTTGAAGTACATGTTGCTTTCCTGTGTGAATTCTAGCGGCTTTTTCTCCAAAAATAAGGAAAATAGATTTTCTTGTATAAACACATATGCTTTCTCCCAGCTCAACAGTGGTAAAGTTAGAAACTCACGGAAGAAGAAAAAAACCAAACCTTGACGAAGGGAGAGCAAACGGAGTGGCCCCGGAGCACAGAGGAAGCAGCACGGCTGAGAGCCAGCCTGTGCGTCCGGGACGTTCCGGGGAACCCGAACATCACTTTAAGAGCGGGGCCCGGGCGGGAAGCAGGCTGCTGCAGGGGTCGGGGGCCAGCGGGTGGCCAGGGCGGGCGGCCGGCCGGGTTTGCCCAGAGACAGAATGCAGCCAGGTTTTCACGGAGCGGAGAATACAGTCTCTCCAACGCGTCCGCGACCTAGACGTTCTCTCCCCAGCGGACTCCACACAGCGAATGAAGCCGTGAAGAGTGTTTTGGAGACGGCCTGCTGCAGAGGGGGCCGCTTGGCACGGCACGGAAGAAAGCCACGCAAGCCTCGACGAACCTTAACGCACCGTATGCTTCTGAGGATCGGGTCTGAAACACTTTACACAGAACAACTGACACAAGCAATATATTCTCACTTAGACCGCAGCTCCCTGAGGCAGGCGCCTCCCTTGTTCTGTGCACAGCAGGCGGCCGGCTGCTGCAGACACTCCACAGGCGCCTGCGGCCACCCCTGCAGGCCAGCACCTGGCACACACACGCGTGGCAAGGCTATGTCCAGGCCGGGCAGCCGGCATGCCAGTCCCTGACACTGGACCCGATCCGGGCTCTGGGCAACAGGGAGGGCACGAGCTCCTTGGCCTGTACCAGGGTCAGCGCCTGCCAGGCAGCGCCCCTGGGGTGGGCCGTGGCCCGAGCGCCTCTCACGAGACCTGGGCCTCGCTGTGCTAGTCCACGAACGGCAGCACTTCTGCTGCTGCCCGGACGGTGCAGATTACAGCTCAGCAGTGTCTCCTCATTCCTCCTAAATGAAAATGCTTCTTATCCAACTTACGGGGAGGCGGCACAGGTGCCTTGGGTCCTCACTGCCCTGGGGCCAGGGTACGGATGGGCTGTGCCAGGCACATTAGCGGCCAGAGAGAGAAAGCAGCTCTTCTCCTGGGCGCCGCACGGGCCGTGCCAAGGCAAGGGGGAAGAGCAAGCTGCTAGAAAACGAGCTTCTCAACAGCTCGCGCTAGGCTGTGCGCCAGGCACTGGGGTTAAATCGATGGACAACGCAGGGCACCTCTTGGGGCAGCGCCACACAGGGCTCAGTGAAGGCTGGCGCGGCCGGCGGACGCACTCCAGGAGCCGCGTCCAGCCAAGGCGAGGCAGCAGCCGGCCCCACCCAGGGGAGGAGCGGACACAGGGGCTCCTGCAGAGTCTGCTGGGCGGGCAGAGACCCAGAAAGTGGTCAAAGCCATCTGAGAAATCAAGGCCCGATGGGGCCGGGACAGACAGGAAACGTGTGGACTCGACATCTGGGAACGGGCAAGGCTGGGCAGAGGAGATTCCAGGACTTAAGTCGCTGCTCATGGCCAGAGAAATATCTCGACAACCAGCCACGTAAAGGCGTCTGACAAGCAGG